>JXSR01S070003.1:73887-87215 GCA_000969725.1 Ophiothrix spiculata
CTTTTATTCATGGTGCTAAATTGAAACATTTGGATAAAAATAAGAAAATTTGCATATCTCAAATTCAAAATGGCTGCCAAAATGGCCGCCAAAATAGTCGATTTTCATTAAAATCGACCTAAACAGCCATTAAAATGCTTGATATCATAAATAATCAACAAGAAATAACACTTGGGATTACAACAAGATCATTTGCCCCTAATTGTATCGTAAGCATTTATCAAATCTAAATGGCGCCTATTTTGAGATCCAAAATGGCCGCCAATATATATTTTTATGTGCAAAAATAGGTTTCAGGTACTTCAAAACAATTTGAATGTCAAAAGCACCAAATGTTCAAAATAATTGATGGAAAAATGGCAATGCAGGTAATAATATGAGCATTTCTTCCTAAATAAGGGTGTAAGCATGCTTCACATCCAATATGGAGCATAAATTGAGATTATATATTCAATAAGTTCATTGACCTGATCCAAGTAGTAACATAAATATTTACTTACTGCGGACGTTTCGATGGAGACTACCATCTTTCTCAACGCTAGATGAGTGACTGGTGACGGTAACCACAGACGCTGTTTCTCGTAGAGCTTGCAGTGTTGCCAGATGATTTTTTGGTGGTTTCCAGAAACTCATCAAAAACGTGTGAGAGTTGATACTCTCCTTCATCTCTATTCATGGTGGTGCCCCTCCTCTTTCTGATTTCAACTGCTTCCTTTATCCATCTTTTATACCTGTATTCCTCTGTGCCTATGACCTTTGCATTGTCCCATCCTATAACATGATTCTTGTCCACTACATGATCAGTGATTGCAGATTTGTTCACATTAGAGAGAGAAGCCTTTCTGGATGCGCGGGTGGTGATCTTTTTACTATATTTTTCTACTTCCGATTTATGTTCATCTAACGAGTACCAAATTTTCGCCCCGTTTCTCCTATGTAAACTTGATTAAAGTTTCTACATGGGGCTTCATAAATCGCGTGTGTAGTGTTAATGTCCTCCCGTTTATCCTTAGGATGAACCATCTCAAGTCTCAAGGTTATATGTGGACTCATAGCTGACGATATGTCATATGATTTCAACACTCTTGAAATTCTCTCTGTGACGCCTTTCACGTAGGGCAATACGACCATGCCTTTGGTCTTGGTACCTGGATCAGATTTGTTTGTGGTGCGCTTTGGTTTGACAGCTTGCATTCTAGATTTCACTTGTTTAAACGACCAATCTGGGTATCCACAGACTTTCAGTGTCTCTTTGATTTTACTTTCCTCTTTTACATCTTCAGATTCTGTGACGATGTTGTCCTTTCTGTCAAACAGAGTTCTAATGACCCCGAGTTTCTGGTGGAGAGGGTGGTGGGAGGTGTAATTCAAATACTGGTCGGTATGTGTTGGTTTCTATAGACCATTGATTTGACTGTTCCATCTGATTTCCTCACAATCAGTGTGTCAAGAAAAGGTATACAATTGTCTTCCTCTGTTTCATAAGTGAATTTTATGGATGCAGATTTGTCAACTTGATTGATGTGTTCCGTTAGTTTATCGACAGCGTCTTTCCTGATGATTTCTAGAATATCGTCAACATATCTGAGCCATAGCGACAGACAACAGTCTAATGGGCCAGTAGCAAAGGCTTCCTGCTCCAGACTGGACTTCCCATGGCTGTACCAAAACACTGACGATAAATCTTACCCCTAAAGGTGAAGTAAGTTGTCGTAAGCACAAACTCAAGCAAACGTACTACATCGTCACATTCCAGATTAAAAGCAGTGTCTTTGTTATAGTCCTTCAGAGCCTTTTCTGTTTCAAGTCGGTGTTTGACTATATTTAGCACTTGGTGTGTTGGTAAACAAACTGACTACATCATGTGAGTTTAGAATGTCTTCCTCGTTAATAACAATCTTGAATAGTTCCTCATCCAAATGTTTTGAATTCTTAACATGGTGGCACGTTTTGCCCACAAGATTACCTAAGATGTCTGCCAACCAGCGTTAAGTATTATAACCGATAGTCGCCGTATAATCTACTATCGAACGCAACAGGTTATCTGGCTTAGTAAGATATAAGAATTTGTATTTCTCTTGTGTGATCTTTCCATCTTACTTAAGCTTACTTAATTCAGAAATCAACTTACTTCTATATTTAGCAGTGGGATCAGCTGAAAGTTGCTCATAGGTTTTCTTGTCTTCAAGCATGATGTTTACCTTTTTCTCATAATCCTCAGTATCCATAACAAACTTTCCCTTATCAGCTTGAAGAATCATTATATCCTCGTTCTTTTTGATACATTTGATAGATTGCCTTTCATCCCGAGACACATTTTGCTCAGGGACTTTTGCCGTTTTCAGCGTGTTTGCTGTTTTTTTCAGTTGGAGGTAGGTGTTTACATGCAAGGTCAGTGGCGATGATGAATTCCTCAGCACAGATATTTGGAGGTGAGATAGCATAATTGAGACCTTTTGCAAGAACCTTTGTCTCAACATTGTTCAGTTTGTATTTAGATAAATAACAACCCATTTTTGAAGTTGTGTGCCAGATAAATCGACTGACTTTTCAGATAAGATTTTTAGCTTCCGTAGGTGATGGCTTTTAGTATCCAGGTACGTAGACTCACCCACAGTCGCGACATGATTTTCAATTCTTTGTTTTAGATCACCATTCGCGGGAAATTTAGCGTAAAGCGAATTTCCAAATTTTTGTTTCTTTACTCGTAAATCACCACCCGCGCATCCAGAAAGGCTTCCCTCTCTAATGTGAACAAATCTGCAATCAATGATCATGTAGTGGACACGAATCATGTTTATAGGATTGGACAATGCAAAGGTCATAGGCACAGAGGAATAAAGGTATAACAGATGGATAAAGAAAGCAGTTGAAATCAGAAAGAGGAGGGGCACCACCATGAATAGAGATGAAGGACAGTATCAACTCTCACACGTTTTTGATGAGTTTCTGGAAACCACCAAAAAATCATCTGGCAACACTGCAAGCTCTACGAGAAGCAGCGTCTGTGGTTACCGTCACCAGTCACTCATCTAGCGTTGAGAAAGATGGTAGTCTCCATCGAAACGTCCGCAGTAAGTAAATATTTATGTTACTACTTGGATCAGATCAATGAACTTATTAAATATTTTATTAACCGATCCTGATGAACTTATTCAATCATGAATTGAGATTGAATATGGCCGCCAAAATACATGTTTATGTGCAAAAATGGGTAAGAGGCACTTCAAAGCAGTATCAAAAACACCCAATGTTTAGAATAATCGATTGAAAATGGCTTTGTGGGTAACAATAATATATTTTCTTCCCAAATAAGGGTGTTAGCACGTTTCAGATCTAATATAAAGTCTGTTCTGAAATCTAAAATGGTCGCCAAAACTACGTTTTATGTGCAAAAAAATGGGTTAAATGCACTTCGAAACAGTATCAAAAACACAAAATTTTCAGAAAAATGACTTTGTCAGTAACAATAGGAACATCTGTTCCCAAACAAGGGTGTAAGAATGTTTCAAACCCAAAATGGAGCCTGTACCGAGAGCAAAAATGGCCGCTAAAAATGGGTAAAAGTGGCTTTGAAACTTTATCAAAAACACAATTTTTTCACAATAATCAATGGAAAATGCCTTTCAGGGTAACAATAAGAATATTTATTCCCAAAGAAGAGTGTAAGCATGTTTCAAATCCAATATTGATCTTGTTCTGAGATCCAAAATGGCCGCTATATGCATTTTAAAAGCTTTTTACGTCGATTTTAATGAAAATTGACTATTTTGGCAGCCATCTTGGCAGCCATTTTGAAATTTATGCATGTGACATAATTTGGAGTTAGATAAACATAAAGAATAAACTAAAACTGCCTTTACTGGCTAACGCAAAACAAAGTGTCCCTGGGCATTTAAGTAATTGTTTTTACATCCTTTGCGGTCATTTTGATGAAAAAAAGTCGGGGGTACCACCGTAGGTGGGGTAGGGTAAGCCGTCAAAGTCCGTGGGTAAGGGGTGGGGTAACCCCCCCCCCTATATAAAAGTCGCCATTTTGAAAAAAAATCTGCATGCTAACAAACTTAAACTTTCAAAACATGTTGGAACATTAGCAAACAACCCGATGAAAATCCGATATTTAGAACTTTTATAACGATTTTTTGATTTTTTTTTTCAATTTTCGCCTTCCGACCTAAAGTACTTTATGACGTCATAATTACGTAACGCCTTGATTTGACCGATTTTCATAATTTTGGTATCAATAGAAAGAGGAATCCCTACTCTATACTATGGTATAAAACAACCATACTTTTGGCTCGTCAATTTCATTTTCACAGGGGGTGGACGAGGGTTAATTTCAAGTTCCAGTTTTGTCTAACTTTTGGTATCTTTCGTGTTGACAGCAAAGTACATATTGATCTACATCCTCTTTTATCTTTCAAGACAAGGCTTAAACGAAATGGTACGAACGGAATAGATAGTCTTTTGATGCCCTGATAAGCTCCGAATACATGTTTATTTACTTTTCTTTATCGTTGATAGAACTCGAAAGTAATCCAAAAAATTAGATTTTAAAAATCTTAAAAATAAGGCCGTATATTTGGCATAATTCATTTTAAGTCAGAAAATGACCTTTCACGTGTACCAGATCATTTAAAGGGGCATTGGACAAGTTCAGCATCATCCCAAACTTTCCTCCAAGCATTTTGAGATTTTTGCATGATTTGAAGTATTAGCAGAAATAATGACAGCATGCAAAGTTTCATTCTAAAAATCAAATCCTATATATCAACATATTTAGATATTCATTTATTTTTAATTATCGTTGTCGACAACAATAAATACTGCCCTCATTTGTTGATTTTCTTAAATTTACCTTTTCAGGAGGTCTAATACAAACTCAAAATTTGTTTTGATTTATCTGCAATCTATGATGTTGAATGAATGTTTTACAAACAAATCTTTGACTCTTTCTTGATATATAGCATCAATACATACGCTTAGAGAATAGCCTCATACCCAAGATCAACAAACTAAATAAATTTCAAATTTTTAACATTGCTGAAGGTTTTGATCAAAATTTTCCCCGATATCTGGTAATTGACTGTTAGTTCCTAACATATGAAGTGTAAATCATCCACAAATAAAGTTTCGAAATTTTGTCCAATGCCCCTTTAAGTAGTAAATACCTGAATTGCACCATGTGTAATAAATTAGTCTATTTCCACCGGAAATAAAGGCATCATTTTCCCAAATACATGTTGAAAGTAAATCATAAATGTTGTTATAAATATGTCTAATTTGAACTTTATACTATATATATACGTAACCTCTTTCCAAGAATTTTGTGTATTCCTAGAAACATTTTCCTGAAATTGTAACATTTTTCAAAATCTCTGATCCTCAGACCAGTGGATTAAAATGCGAGAACCGAAAAACCAAATGTCAAGTAACATGGTACCCCCCCCCACCACCACCACTACGCAGTTAAGTGGTTATATACAATATGAATAACAGCGGCCCAGGAATTGAGCCCTGAGGAACACCACACTTGACATATTTGTTTTCTGAATCTCCCAGTTGGTATCGCACACATTGTTTTCTTCATTTTAGATAGCTGTTGAACCCATCAAGTGTGACGCCTCTGAAACAATAACGTCTAAATTATGCAATAAGATACCATGATGAATCGTGTCAAATGACTTTGATAGGTCTAAGAATATACCAATTGAACTTTCATTTCTTAATAAATATAATAAACAACCATTTATAGAAGCGCACAAAAACCAAAGCCTCGAGGCGCTTTACAATAAATACACATGATAGCAGAGTCATATAAATACAATGGTAAAATACAGAGAAATATCTTAAAACTACATTACACAAGAATATTTACAAAAGTCAAAAATACAACCAACTATAATGCAGATAGTATCAAAAATATACACACAAGTAAAAAACAGCTCAGATGAAGTCCTTGAAAGCTTCGTTGAAGAGGTGTGTCTTTAACATCGATTTGAATATACTGGTGGAGTTTGCATTGCGAATGTTTGTTGGTAGATTGTTCCATAGTTCAGGAGCCACAGCAATGAAGGCACGTTGCCCATACGTAGCAGTGCGAGGTGGAGGTTTGGGAAATGCAAGAAGATTCTTGGACGAAGATCGTAGAGTGCGTGCAGGAGTGTAGGTGTGTAGCAGGTCAGTGAGATATGTGGGACCAAGATCACCAAGACATTTGTACACAAGTAGAAGAATCTTAAACCGGATGCGATGCCTGATGGGAAGCCAGTGTAACTTGAAAAGAATATGTGAGATGTGAGAGTGTTTTGGAACACGTGCGATTAGTCTAGCGGCTGCATTTTGAAGACGCTGAAGTTTCATTACTTCAGTCTCTGGCAGTCCAACGAGTAAGGAGTTGCAACAGTCAATTCTGGACGTAACGAAGGCATGGACTAGTCTCTCGGTGTTGCCAGCGTCAAGCATGTTACGCAATTTCCCAATTTTGTGAATACCGTACCAGCCCGCGCGACAGATGTTAGATATGTGCGCAGACATCGTTAGCTTGTCGTCAAGAATGACACCTAGGTTCTTAACTGTGTCAGTTGGTGAAATTGCGACATCTCCTATTGTAACACTACTGAGAATGTTCGGGGCTGCAAAGAAGCGTGATGTGAAGTGGATTAGTTCGCTTTTGTCATCATTGAACTTCAGTTTATTTTTCACAGCCCAAGACTTTACATCTGCGCCACATAGTTCAAGACGACGGATGACATTTTGGAGCTCAGAAGGAGTGAAAAGCAAATACAGTTGGGTGTCGTCCGCGTACATCATATATTGAATGCCGTGTGCTTCAATAATGTCACTAAGTGGAGCTGTGTAGAAGGTGAAAATTGGAGAACCTAATACAGATCTATGTGGTACACCCCACTTCATAATATGTGGCTTTGATGTTGAGTTGCCGATGGTGACAGTTTGTTGCCGATCTTTAAGGTACGATGAAAACCATCTTAAGACTGACCCGGAAATGCCATAGCGTTTCTCAAGGCGGTTAAGTAGGATGTCGTGATCGATCGTGTCGAAGGCGGCACTGAAGTCGATTAATACCGCTTCGTCGTGTTTGTCGACAGCGTAGAGGATGTCGTTGGTGACACGTAGTAAGGCAGTTTCGACACTGTAACCTGGGCGATACGCCGATTGAGCCCCGGCATAAAAGTTGTTGTCAATAAAGTGAGTTTGAACCTGAGCAGCAGCACAGCGCTCAAGTGTCTTTGAGAGGAAAGTTAAGTTCGAAATAGGACGGTAGTTTTAAAATGCTTCACTTTCCAGTTTTGGTTTCTTAAGAATATGCGCGACACTGGATCTTTTCAGATGATCAGGCACAATTCCGTGCGAAAGCGAGAGGTTCACAAAGCGAGTGATAATTGGAGCAATGCTGTTGACGCATTTCTTAAGGAGAAATGTTGGGATAGGATCAAGCTGATTGCTCTTTGTAGGCGAGTCCATGATGATTTTGCGAACGGTGTCTTCAGGTATTTCTAAAAACTTGTCAAATTCCACAGAGCATGAGTCTTCTTGCATTGCTACAGAAGGAACTACAGAAGATATGGCGTCCAGTTTATCACGAATCGTGAGGATCTTGTCGTGAAAGAAGGAGGCAAATCGATTGGCAAGTTCTTCTTCAGACTGATGAGATGGAAGAACATTTCCGGTGTCCGCTTTACACATGGAATTTACAAGTCTGAAGAGATCATGGTTCTCACATTCAGAAAACTTAGATCGATGGAATTCAAGCTTGGCGTTGTCAAGCAGTTTCTTATAATGCTTGCATTGCAGGAAAAATATTTGCCTATCAACTTCTAAGTATGTTTTGCGACACTTTCGTTCAAAACGGCGTTTCTTTTGTTTCTCTTCACGCAGCTCGTCCGTGTACCACGGGGCATTTGGTCTGAGAGTGATACATTTCTCCTTTTTTGGAGCATGGAAATCAAGAAGCTCAGATAAAACAGCGTCGTATTGAAGTGCAAATTCAGTGGGATCGCTTGATGGATCGGTAAATAATGAAGAGCACTCGATGTCGTGGCAGAATTTTGCGGTGTCAATTTCACGAAGCTTCCTGTATGACACCTTTTGTTTTATGGCAGGGGGACGGTCAAGAGCTAGATTGCAGTGAACAGCTGAGTGATCCGAGGGAAGTCCGTCAATCACATTGACATTGGACACAACTGAAGAGTGTTTTCTAGTTATAAGAAGATCAAGAAGATGATCTTTCTGGTGAGTGGCACGATTTACATGTTGTTGAAGACCAGCAATGTTGAGAAGCTCACGCATCTTGTTAGCATTACAATCGTCGTCCAGATCAAGATGGAAATTGAAGTCCCCGGTTATTATCAGTTGGTGTGGAGAAGGAAGATTGTTTCAAGTAAATCAGAGAATTCACTGAAGAACATATTGGCAGTTTGTCTGTTCTTCTTGGAGTATGGAGGTCGGTAAATATTAAGGAGTATGATAGATGATTTGGCAGACGTTATATTTAAATCCAAGAGTTCAAAGGATTTGAAGTTCGTTGAGTGTTTGTTTGAAGGTGTGGAGAGGTTTCTTTATATTAGGACTGATACTCCACCACCCTTTTTATATCTAGGCTGGTTGATTAACTTGAAGTTCGGAAGAGTTTGTAGAATGTCAGCGATGATAATGTTGTCAGAGTCATTTCCCTTTAACCAGGTTTCCGTTACAGCTAAGATGTCCAGATCTCGGTCCAGGACAAGGTCACATAAAGACGCAGTCTTTTTCTTTCGACAGCTCGTGTTATCTTATGAACTATATAATTAACGATGGCCATATAAGTTGAGTGGTTGGGTCTAAATCGAAATTGCATATCAATAAATTGCATGCTTCTGTTGAAGACTAATCTTTCTAGAATCTTGGAAAAACAAGGTAACACTGATACGGGCCGGTAATAGGAGATATTTCGACACTATCTTTTTTACATATGGGAATAACTAGAGGAGCCAGAGGATAATGACAGATTGAATATATCAGTTAATGAAACATGTTTAACAATAAAATTCCCAATACCATCATGCCCTGTGTTTTTATTTTGAATGAATTTGGCTATAATTTTAATAATTTCATCTTCTACTATTGGCTTTAAAAAATAAGATTTTTGAGAGGGACTGTTAAGATAGGTAAAAAATCATTGCCTGAATGATGAATGCTCGCCGCAAGTTTAGGTCCAATACAATGCCTACAAAGAAATCATTGAATAAGTTACAGATTTTCTTAGGATCAGTAATAGTCTATTTGTCATCAGTTTTAAAGGTGTTTTGGTGTTTTTCCGACTTGTTTGGTCCTATTATTTCATTAATTGATTTCCACGTTTCCTTTATATTATTTTTCGAGTTTTGAAACTTATTTAAGTAATACTTACGCTTACATGTTTGAATTAAGATATTCAGTTTATTTCTATAGGATTTAAACTTCATTTTATTTTCCTCAGTTGGTGTTGACAGATATTGCTTGCATAGCTTATTTTTGACATTGGTGCTTTTTAATAAGCCATTAGTAAGCCATGGTGTTTTGGGTGTCTTTTTCTGATTTGTTTTAACCTTTTTAAATGGGATATATTCATTGTACAGATTATTAAACTTGTCAACAAAAGAATTATAATCATTATTTGCATTCACACCATCTAATGTTTCTCATTACAATCAACTCTAGATAATGCATCTTTGAATCTTTAGTTATATTGTCGCTGTTATGTTTTCTCATGAAGATATACTTATCATTGGTACTGCTCTTTTTTCTAAAACCTTTCTACTTTGTAAAGAATACAGTCGGAAAATGGTCTGTAATATCTGGTACAAGTTTCGTTTTATGAGTTTCGTTACAGTTTGTTAAGACGTTATCGATGATTGTTGCTGACGTTTCAGTAATACGAGTCGGTTTGAGAATTGTGGAAACTGTATAATGTGAATAAATCAAGTCTAAAAAATCATTTGTGGACATATGTTCATCATCTTTCAAAATGTCTATGTTATAATCACCAAGCAGATAAAATGGTTTGTTTTCTTATAAGATTTGACTAAATTCAGTGTTGAAGTTATCAATATGAGTATGTGCCCTATAAATAACACCTACTACTGAGTTTTGATCGCCAGGATTTTCTATTTCAACAAAACACGATTCAAGACGTGAACTCGCTTTACATAAATCTTCCCTCAATTTGTAGGAAATATAATTCCTAATATCCATGCAAACATCTCCCGATTGTTTTTCTTTGCCGTTGATATATTCCAAACTATAATTAGGCAATTTAAGTAGGTCTTGAGGTTTATCCTTGAGTTGTGTTTCTGAAGACCAATTATACTAAAATCATGGTTTAAGATTTTCATTTGTCAAAATTCTTATTTATACTTCGGATATTTAAATTAAACAATGTAAAACCGATATCATCATTTAAAATGTCTTGACTAAGTTGATCTGTTGTAACATATTTACTTCGATCAACTTCACATGATGCATCATTAGAAATATTTGAATCAATTGATAGAGATGTTTTTAGCATATTTTCATATCGCAAAGGGTTAAAATCATGTTATCGTTTTTTTTTTTCAAAATTTGTATTTGATACATCAATATTTTGATTTAATGTATCAGTGTCACCTGTATCGTTTTCAGTATTATCCAATTCGTCAGAGATTTTACATTTATCACAAATCCAATCAGTGGCGTAGCCAGGCCTTTCTCCAAGGGTGGGCAAACCATCCAAGATTTCTCCAATGAATTTTATCGAGCTACTTTACAGGGGTTCCAAGGGGCCGACTAGGCCGAGTTTTTCAAGAAAAACCGCCAAATATTGTGCTTTATGAACTTTTCAACCTAATTGTTTGCGATTTTCAGCTCTAATTGTCGTAATTTTATGGGGAAATGGCAGTTCCTGCCCCCTTTATTTTTCAAAATTTCTCCAACAAAATTTCCAAGGTAGGCAAATTGTCCACCTTGCCCACCCCTGGCTACTCCACTGAATCCAATCATCAAATTGAATTTTTAACTTTATACACTTTTAATGGATACATTTAACAATATTTATACGAAATCAAATGTAATTACAATTCATTTCTTGATAAATTTAATGAATTATACAATGAATGTATACCGATGCAAAAAGTAAGAATATATCGGAAAACGGTTCCTCAATCACATTGGCTTACTAATGGCATATTGAAAAGTATCAATGTCAAAAATAAGTTACATAAACAATATCTGTCAAAATCAACGGAAGACAACTTAATAAAATTCAAGTCATACAGAAACAAATTAAATAACTTGATCCGCAAATGTAAACGCAAGTACTACTATGATAAATTCAAAAAATAATATAAAAACAACTTGGAAATCAATAAATGAAATAATAGGTAGGAACAAATCGGAAAAACTTCAAAAATCGTTTAAAACTGATGATAACGTGACTGTAACTGATCATGAGAAAATTTCAAATTTCTTCAATAACTACTTTGTAGACATTGGACCTTAACTTGCTTCGAGCATTATCATTCTGGCAAAGAGTTTTTTAGATACCTTCATAATCCAAAGTAGTTGTTTTCTCTAGCCAATTGTACAGGACGAAATAATAAAAATAATAGCTAAATTTAACCAAAACAAAAGTGCAGGGCATGATGGTATTGAAAACTTTATAGTTAAACATGTTTCAAAAGAAATTTCCAAACCATTGGCTGATATTTTTAATCTGTCACTATCATCTGGTTGTGTGCCGGACCAACTAAAAATTGCAAAAGTAATTCCCATGTATAAAAAAGAAAATTCCGAATTGTTCTCCAATTACCGTCCCGTATCTGTTTTACCCTGCTTCTCCAAAATATTAGAACGACTAGTGTTTAATAGATGCATAGAATTCATCAACATGAATAATTTACTCAATGATAAACAATTTGGTTTATGACCTAAACACTCCACTTACATGGCCATCATTGATTTAGTTGACAAAATAACACAGGCTGTTGAAAGAAATGAAAGTACAATCGGTATATTTTTAGATTTATCAAAGGCATTTGATACAATCGATCATAATATGTTGTTGTATAAATTAGAACACTATGGTTTTAGAGGTATACACTTAATTGGTTCGATAACTACCTCAAATGCAGAAAACAATATGTACATTACCCAAAGAAAGATTCTGAATACAAAAAAAATAAATGTGGTGTTCCACAGGGTTCAATTCTTGGCCCTTTACTATTCATACTCTATATTAATGATATTGTAAATTCAACATCTCTGCTTCTGCTTGTCCTCTTTGCCGATGACACAACTCTCCTTTATTCCCATCCTGATTTGCAATCACAAGCTCAGATAATTAATAATGAATTGAATGATATATGTAATTGGTTCAAAACCAACAAATTATCTGTTAATGCAAGCAAAACAAATTATATGGTTTTTGGTACACCTCATAATACAAACATGTATGCTGATGCAAATAGCACCAACACTGAAAATGACAATAAATTTGATAACGTCAATGCCAGAAAGAGAATTCTTAAAATCAATCTTGACAATAAACAATCAATAGAGTCAGTTCTACAAAATGTCTTGGCGTAACAATAGACGAGAATTTAACATGGAAAAATCACATTGATGCAATTACTAAAACCATTGCAAGAAATATGGGTATGATGACAAAACTAAAGCATTTTGTATCAAAAAATATACTATATACATTGTACTGCTCCCTAGTTTTACCTTATATTAACTATGGTATTTTAATCTGGGGTAGTGCAAACAAAATATACCTAAATAAAATCCTTAAGTTACAGAAATGGGCAATGAGAACTATATCAAATAGCCACTATAGAAGCCACACGGGCCCTTTGTTTTTAACTTATGAGATTCTTAATGTATTTGACACTTATCAGTTAAATCTTGGAGTATATATGTACAAGCACCATACAGGTGAACTACCGACTATATTTAATTCATATTTCATTAAGCATGCTGAGAACCATAAATATGCAACAAGACATGCCCAGGATTACGCTATTAACAAAACTAAGAGAACATTCTCAAATCAAGCAATAAGAAATTGTAGACCTTCTCTTTGGAATTCCCTTACAAAGACACTAAAGCAATCCAAAACTGTAAAATGTTTTAAAAAACAAATTGAAATCAAACTTTTTATCAAATTATTAGTTGAATATTTAGGCATATATGTAAGAAGTTCATTTTTTGAAATATCCATCTATATCAAATTTTATTTGTATTTGGGCATTGTCTTGTTTTATTTACGTTTCTTGTGCAACCTTTGTCTTATGTAACCTGATTGTACAGGG
>JXSR01S070014.1:32844-43157 GCA_000969725.1 Ophiothrix spiculata
GGGAGGGGAACTCAAGTATAATGTTAAAGGCATAGGTTGACCACAGTTTTTCAAAACACCTCCTAGTTGTGATTGTTTCTGAAGCTAAAATATATCATTTTAATTTCCCCTATTCACACCCTAAATCAGGATTTTACCTATACCGTTTTCACACTAGGGGTTGAAAAATTACCATATTTCTTGAAAATGGCTGTTTTGATACCCTAAACCAGTCCTAAACGGTGTCACCTGATTCACCCTTCAATCCATAAAAACAACCATAATTCACCTTTTTCTTGGTCAAGCTATGCCTGGGAGATGAACTCATCATGATGAAAAATGACAGAAAAGACATGATTGCGATGCCCGTTACCCCACATCCTACTCCCCAGGCCTGCCTTACCTTATAGAGTGCTCAGCCCTGACGTCCCAGAAATGTACAGTATCATCCCAGCCTCCTGAGATGAACTCATTAACGTGTTCATGATGAAACTTGACGGAAAATACACGGTAGCGATGTCCGTCCATAACATTTCTTGATGGACTATCAAATGAGAAAAGAAAGAAAAAACAAAGCACTAATTAATGATAATGTTAGATTGAAGTAAGCATCGATAGGCAAAAAGTCTAATATTGCACCCATGAGATTAAGCTTAAGGCTACCGTAGGCAAAATAAAAATTTACTGGACAGTATACACAAATCAAGAGTCAGGTTGCATTTACAAAGAATGGGGCCCTGCCTTCTGAATTTTTGTTTAAACTGTCCAATAATTTTTGTTTGGCCTATGCTACTATGTGATCTGTTAACCCTAAATCTCCGAAGGGGGTGGGTTGTTGCAACCACCCCCTCCCCCAAGGTTTTCCCTCGCTTCATAAAAACGCAAAAGCAACCGGCCCCAGGCATTTGGCTTGGCTAATCTCTTTTACATCCTTTGCGGTCATTTTGATGAAAAACTAGGGGGTAGCATCTAAGGTGGGGTTAGGGTAGGCCGTCAAAGTTAGGGTGTGGGGGGGGGGATGGTGAAATCCCGGAAATTTTAAAGTCGCCATTTTGAAAAAATTATGCATGCTATAAGACTTAAACTTACAAGATATATTAGAATCATCATTTCCCTTCTTAATTAGCAAAAAATCCGATTAAAATCTGTTATTTAGAATTTTTATAGCAAATTTTGATTTTTGTGACCAATTTTGCCTGATTTTCCAATCCGAAAGTACTTTATGACGTCATAATTACGTAATGCCTCGGTCAATTTTAATGATCTTGGTATCGTTGGATAGGGGAGGGTCCTACCTATCTATTAATAGCAAAACCAAGTTCATAGATGGTTGCATCGAACAACCCCCCCCCCCCCTTCGGAGGACGTGTTACAAAAAATGGCTTAAAGGAGAATTAGGGTTAAACTAACGACACAATTGTACATGTGATGGATGTGTACACACTCAAGTGAATTTGTATGATGCTTTTTACACCAAAACTATATGTCATCAGCATGCAGGATTGCATATACATGTAGCAAAATGTTAGGTCAAAGTAACCATGTAACTTTTCTTTTCTTTCATATGAAATTTCATATAAACATATTTTACAGTTACTATACTACAACTCCAAGGCCATGTCTATCCCCTTCATCTGCCATAAACTCATTTATTTCACAAGTAATAGCGAAATACCTGATTGTATCAATTTTTAAAATTGCAAGTACAACCTGTTAGCATGCTTGGCCAGAAATTTAAAAGCAACCCTAAATTTGACATCTTGACAGGAACAAAAAGCACATCCTTCTTCCATCTTAATTATAACTTATAGCACTTTCCAGCATGAAAATGCCATTATATTGAATTGATTAAACCCCGCTGAGGCTGAGCATAAACTCTAAGTGGATATTGAAACCCTTAGAGTTTATGCTCAGCCTCAGGGAAGGACATGTCAATTATTGAAATTTCATTGAGCAAGAGCATATTGTATCATAGGATAAGAATCCTGTCTCTTTTTAATATTGTTGGAGAAAACACCTGCAAAAATGACCAACATTGTTTACTATGATCAATATTGTTTACTATCAATGCATCATACATAATACAAATATTGGCTAATAAAGAAGATTAACATTTAATTGAATACGCCAGTGTAAGAAAACCCAAACTCCAATAGCTTCCTTCTGTTAATTACACTTATGAATTATAAATGCATACAATATAAAATAGCATTTCCATGTCAATATCCTAATCATAGTGTTACATTTGACCTTGTAGTTGACTTTTTTAGACATTGTTAGATACTCTTTATAGTACATAGTTGCTATACATAAACAGCAAGTACAAGAAAAACCCAACTCCATGAGCTCCCCTCTGCAATTATACTAGAAAAATTATTTAACAATGTCTAAAAAGTCAACTAAAGGTCAAATATGACACTATGATTGGGATGTATAGACATGGAAATGCATTTTAGTAATTTGAAAGCATTTTCAGATATTTTTATGCATTCATATTTTACAGAACTTAACAGAAGGGAGCTATTGGAGTTGGGTTTTTCTTGTACTGACATATTCAATTGTTGATTATGTATTTATTTTATTCAGATGCATGCATATATTGTGTTTATACCTAAAAATAAGGTAAACATTGTTTTGCCAATAATAACAATTTTACCAACTCAAGATTAAACATGTTCCTTTAATTTTCAAGGAATATGATTTTGAAATCAGAAATCACATCCTTCATTTAGGGTATTTCTTGATCAGGCCTGTTTCTCGATAAATTCTAAAACTTGAACAATGTGGCTATCTAAGTGTAACCAAATGTTACCAAATGCTGGGACTTAAATTTGATATATTATGGTCAAAAATACAAACTTCATGTCTACAAGTATTATAAAATGTACACATGTTATGAATATGTATTTATTTTTTTTGTACAGAAATTAAAAATAAAGTACCTATTGACAAAAACTGCCCTTTTTCCTTTAATTTTTGGCATTTTGTAAAATTCACTAAACCCAAGGTTTTGGCTACTTATCAATATCTTTTCATTTTTTAAGCTGTTTAAGATTGACCAAATTGGAGAGTGATATTATAATTTTTTAATGAACATTTAACAAGTCATGAGTTTGAGTTTAGTCTTGTAATTCAGTGTCGCATCAGGATTTAAGTTTTTGTGTCGGTCTGAGAGCTATACATACATACATACATATAGTACTTATAATGAGCTTTATCAAAAATATTCAAAGCGCATGACAATATAACTTACAACTACAAACAAAAAACAATTTCAATCTTAAACTACAGGTAATAACAAAAAGGCATCATCAAAACCAGAAAAGTCAATCATGAGGAAACAAATGAGATTTAAAAAGAGACTTGAAACCAGTGAGCGTGGATGCTTCCCGAATATGCTGTGGGAGATTGTTCCATAAACGGGGACTGACAACTGAAAATGACTGGTCCCCAAAGCTGCGTTTTGTATGTGGTACATTTAGTCTTGTCTTATCACGTGAAGAGCGAAGCAGGCGAGGTCCATTATTTATGGCAGAAAGTAGGCAAAAGCCAATTGGGGTTAGGGACCACTTCAAAACTCAACCGGCAGTTCTGGCCAGTTGCTATTGTTCTGAACAATGACAACCGTCCACAACCGCCGGTTCCAGTAAAATTAGCCGCCGGTTGAGTTTTGAAGCAATCCCATTTGGATCTCAGCCATAAAATCTACAGTCACTCATAATAAATAATCCCCCAGAATCAGTTGTTTCAGTTTGTAATACCATAGAAACTCAACATATGGCACATTATGATTTGCTCCTGTTCTTTACCCCCTCCCCCCCCCCAGGGGGGCACTCAGATATATTGATGCACACATAGGTTTACAAAATACCCCCTAAACAAGTTTTAGCTTCCCTTGAAGAAATATCCCTAAACAAGGATTTACATGCAATTTTATCCCCCCTAGAAGTTGAATTTTTTCATCAGGTTTGGAAAAACACACCTTTTTGTGAACATTTTGTGTGTTTTTTAAAAAACCACCCTTTTAATTGAAAATCAGTATTTTTATACGACAAAACACATGCAGTGCTTTCCGTGTTGGTCAGGAAAAAATTACCCCTTTATCTGTGTTTTTCTGTTCATGCATGTGTACACCAATATAGCTAAGTGGCCCCCTGGGCAGCGTTTCCGCTAAGGTTTTTGAGCTTGCACCAATTCCAGCAAGTTTGACAAAGTTTAAGAGGCGCTTGCGCCAAAATCATGAGCTGTGGCTGAAAATTGGCTCGATAAAGATAGAAAAATATCTTTCTCACACATTTTCAGAAACTCATTGCGCCAATTTTCACCACTCCTGCGCCAATGGCGTGCCATACGGCCTTAGCAGAAACACTGCCCCTGGGTCTTTATCACAAAACCACCAAATCTGATTTGCAAGTATATTGTTGATATTATATATTAGTTGCATTCATATCACAAATTAGAAGTGATAATTTGTCACAATTTCTAAGGAAAACAGAAACTGAAAAACTGTGCCATACATACGAGTTTCTGCAGTGTTCATTTAGGTATTCAAACATGCTACAGAGTTGTTCATCGCTTATCAACAACGATGCATCCATGCGTCTGCGTATTTTTTTATCGCGCGAGGGTGGCTTTAGCCACCCGAGTGTGATAAAAATACGCCGACGCATCGGATGCAGAGTTGTTGATTAGCGATGAACAACTCTGTAGCATGTTTGAATACCTTTCAACAACGAAAAGCTTCATGAAAACGTATGAATTAAATTCTAAATGTTTTCAATTTAACATCTGATTTCAATAAAAATACTTTGAAGAATCTGAAACAAAATGCTAGTTTTTAAATGATTGTTGCTTTGTCGTTTTCAACTGTTCCCAAGCGCCAGTCCTTGCACGTACTCAAGTTCCCGACGCGCGATGAACAGTGCGCCGATTTAGGTGCACCGCGTAAAAGCACCTCCGTGTACGCTGTGCCATGCGTGACGCGCTTATTTGGATATCAACTGTGGATTCATCACTAATCAACAACGGCGCGCTCCCGTATAAGAAGATACGGTGAGTTGTTACTGTGGATTCATCACTAATCAACAACGGCGCGCTCCCGTATAAGAAGATACGGTGAGTTGTTGAATTCAGGACATAACAGTGTAACCTTCATCCAAGAACAAATCAATAAAAAAATCTTGACTTAATCACTATTCCCTTTACCTTGGTTGGCATGTGTTAGCAAGTGTCCTTGTATTCGCATCGTACACATAGATCTTATCATCGGATCCCGCTGTTACAAATCGCGATGAATCTTTAGCAAACGACGCTGTCAGAGTCTGTCTTGTTTCATGGATCGTATGCATACATTTGCTTGACCCACTATGCCATAACTTGACCAATCCATTCGCATCTAAAAATAAAATGGAGACAAATAAACATTAAAGAAGTTGATGTAACCTCCCAGGGGGGCCACTCAGGTATATTGATGTACACATACGTGAACATAGGTTTACAAAATACCACTAACATTTTTTTTCTTACCTTGAAGAAATTATAAATACCCCTAAACAAGGATTTACGTGCATTTTTACTCAAAATTGTACTCCCTGAAGTTGGATTTTTTCTTCAGGTTTTGAAAAACACCCCTTTTTATGGACATTTTGTATTTTTATTTTGAGAAAACACCCCTTTTTGCTGAAAATCAGTGTTTTTTGAACTCTAAACACGTGCAGTGTTTTACGTGTTGGTCAATGAAAAATGACCCCTTTTTATGTGTTTTTCTGTTCATGCATGTGTACACCAATATAGCTCAGTGGCCACCCTGAATGTAACCTTTAAGAGTTTTAACAGGAACCATTTGTTACAAATCTGGCTTGAGATTGTTTTTGTAGGGTCACTTGTCACAGTTGAATCTCTGAAATTCCACTATAGTGCAGCAGATTGGGGCATTGAGAGCATATTTTTTCTGCTCTCCATGTGTTCTCATGAAGAAATTAGAATTTGACAAGTAATTCATGAGTGTTTGTTTGTTATCTTTCAGAGGGTACAATATAGCTCAGTTGGATAGTTCTCGGACTGTTAAACATGAGCTGTATTGATTGTTTCACGTTCGAGTCCAGCTGGAGCTGAGTGTGAGAAAATTGTATATTCTATATGAGGGTGTGAATTGCTCAATCTAGGGTTGCACCAATTTATGTAGACCGCAGTACGCCATTTGGCCCCAGGGAGTCCAGGTAGTGATTTAACCCAATGATTAGAACCAATTGTATATGCTCTGTAAAGTGTGCTGAGGCTGCGTGGAATTACAAGTCAGGGGATACGTAGTGCACTATAAATCACATGCATTTTTTTTTATTTATTTAACCTAAACGTACAAAACAAGAAAATACCACAATCCGCAAAGTGAAAAAAATCGACTAAGACTGAATACCTCATAGACCAGAGTAGTTCTGATCACAAAGTTGCTGCCATATGGCAGTGAGTGCTCAGTTGCTGGACATAGTGATTTATCACTATGTCTAGCCACTGAGGATTTGCACAAAGGATCTCTCACACTCCAATCCCATTATAATGGGATTGGAGTGTGAGAGATCCTTTGTGCAAATCCAGACAGATACCCCCCCCCCCTCCCCCATTTTTAATTGAAGATTTGTGAGGTTTTTAAATGGAGAATGGGCATTGGGGTTAGGGTGAAGTCATCACTTTCATGAGTTCTGTTCCATTCAGTCAATCATTTACTTGATTGTGCATAGTAAACATATTAATTCTTCATGGAGTTAGGGTCAATCCATTCAATCCACAAAACACCTAAATCGGTTTCTAAAAGCATCTTACCAGGGTCAGAAATTCGCGGAGTTCGAGTATATCCATTCTCGCAAAGATTCTCCATATTGTTCATTTGATCAGATGCAAGAGAATTTGGGGATTCTCACAGAATTCTTTTGAAGAATCTAAATGGATTCTCATAACTCTTCACAAACTTTTGACCCTGCTTACATGAAGAAAGCATCCAGCACAAACAAGTTAGGGCCCATCAATTTGATTCACAACTTGAAAGTTTAATAAAATTTCCCAATACTTACATGTTGCTAACAACAGATTCTGTGACCTATCTCCTAAATGGAATGGTCTGAATGTGACGCTGGTACACGGTAGATGCTGTGCCAGAGTCTCATCATCTGTTAGTGTATGTAATGCTGCACCATTTTCAGCAGAGTATATCTAGAAAATAGAAAACAATAACAGATTTTAGTGCATATATAGTAGTCCCACTTGCCATTTCAAGCTCAAATGAAAGAGTGACATATTTCATTGTCCACATAACCCAAAGGGCACTCTAGTAAGGCTCGGCGACCAAAGACATTTCGCTCGCCAAAGTGACATTCTTACCCTACCAAGTAAACTTTGCTCCAACGGGAAGCAATATTTGCTGAACAATTTTCACGACATTCACTATACACTTCAGATTAGATTGGAGCAAAGATTGCTCCGAATATCTTAAGGGTGATTCCAAAGAAACGTTTGTGACCAAAAAATTTCACTTTTAAATGGCCACAGAACCTAGCATAAACATTATATCAACAAGTTTGTTGTTGATATTGGTGCTCACTGGTGGGGTCAAGACATGCAGGTGGTTAAAGATTAAAATAATTGCCAAAAGTTCATGTAACGTTCGGTAATGTTTGTGACATCGCACGGAAATGTTTTTTTGCCCCAAATGACTTCAAAGTAAAAATTCTCTGACATGTTAGCGAATTTTTTGTTGCGCTTTTCACAGATGATGGGTAACCTATGTGACGCGTTACATCAAAATGTACAAGTTGTCTACCTTTGACAAAATTGAGATTTCTGTGTAACTTTAAAGAGAATAAATTAAGCTTTAAAATGATACCTTGCTTGTGAAAATTGAAAAGATGACAATTTTCTTATTATTTTCTTTATAATTTACGAGCTTTATTTGCCTGTATCTCAAAATTTGCTTGGCCGAGAACTTGTACCTTTTGATGTAACGCGTCACATATTTACAAAAAGTTCATAAAAGTGGTAGGAAATTCTATCGTCAGGATTTCTTTTAATGCAATGTTTTGTTTGGTAACGTCTGGTACCGTTTGTGACATTTTGGTGTAACTTTTTGGTAACGTTTGTGACATTTTTGAATTAAAACATGTGCTCATTCATGCACGGATAGAAAAAACTCAAAATTTCTGATTAGAAAATACTTTTCACTTACGGAGTTACAAACGTATGACTGAAAAAACTGCTCATATGGTCAAATGAAAAGCTGATTTTTTTGCTTGAAATCCAAAATGGTTTAGTTTTCACTGGAATGAGCTCCTAGGTTTGTTTATTCAATAATCATAGCACTACAACATGTGTGAGTGACATTCACTTTCATCAATTGAAACAATGTTCGCGCAATGAGAGAGACATCGACTCTCCGTTTTTAGCGAATAAGTCAGAGTGAATATCAAGAGCAAATTTCACTTGGCCGAACGAATGTCTTTGGATGCCATCCTAAGGAAGACAGCTGTTCTCTACACTATTTTTTTGTCAAATTCAACTGCCTTTTAAGAAGAAGGCTCTTTGATTTCCTCTCAAATAATTTGCAGTATGAAATGTCTTATTTGATATGTATAGCTATTAAGCTTAATAGCTATGCTAGATTTCTCCCTTTGGATACCAAAATCATTCAAGTAAGTGCATAATGGCAAAGTAAAATTGACTGCACGCGGCCTTGCAAGACTCCAGCAATCCCCAACTCTACATACCTGTCAACATTTTCATATTCTGATGCGGGAGATTTCTGTAATCACTTAAATTTATGAGTAACATTTACGGGCAACTGACATATGAGGCCAAAAAGATACACCCCCCCCAAAAAAAAAATGTAGCTTTTGAAAACTGAAAAGGGACAAAAAGGGTCTCCAAAGCGTATATGCGATTCACAAAATGATCCCATTTTCAATCTCTTTTAACAAAATGTATCGGGTTTTTTGCAATGCGGGAGTTATCGAGATATTTTGTTTAAAATGCCGGAAATATGGAGCTATAATGGCTACCTGATCGGGAGATTGGGAGGGCTGCCTAAAATCGGGAGACTCCCGCCAAAATCAGGAAACTTGACAGGTATGACTCTTGATCATCGAGCATTATCTTAGCCATGAGTTCAAATCTGGTGAGTGACGTGTGTGCATGTGTAATGTCCTTGAGGAAGATACATACCCACCCACGTGTGCCACTCTTGACCGAGATTAGATATCAAATGGGGTAGTCAACCGATTCATTTGGGGCAATCCTTGGGACCACTTGATCATCCATGGTGTAATCATATAATGATGGTGATCTGGCACACTTGTGTACATTAAAGTCCATTTGCCAAGTCTTTGACCATAATTGGAGCTTTGAAGATCTTGTAAAGGTAAAAGTATATGTGCCTGCCTTTTGGGGTGGGTTTTTCACAGATTTGGTATAGTGATCGGGTGGTTTTCGTCTAAGATGAAAGCACCCAATTTCCATAAGTTGGGTGCTTTTGGGGAAAATTTGCAAAAAAGCACCCTATTTGAGTAAAATTTGGTTCTTTTCCATCAAAATTGGTATATTGATGGGTGGGTTTTTGAGTCAAAAATAGGTATAGAGATGGTAAGTTTTTCAAAGTCCGGCAGGCACATACCCGTACAATGTTTTAAAGATCCCCCCCCCCCCCCCTGGGAGCAACCTGTCAGAAGGCTGAGTTTTGGTGCTCTCTCATTTCTTACCCTGATACTTCCATCTACGAATCCCACTGCCAGTAGAGAGGAATCTTCATTGTATTTACAACACATCACCTCACTTGGACACTCCCTGAGCAAAAAACAAACACAAAACAAACAGATATTAATTAAAAGGCTTTGAACCTGAAATTTTATAGGTCTGGTGGACTGAAATTTCAGCTAAAACAGGTGTTCTGAGCTGATTTTTTTTTCACATTTTTGGATTAATTTCATATAGTTGGAATCAAAATATAGTATTTTACCTCAAAAAGGAGAACTGCAGCATGTTGGAAACGTGGGTCTACTGAATGGCATGAGGTGAAAAATGGGGGTCTTGACCACAAGACATAGCCTATATATCCTGTCCATATGAGTGTCTCCCTTCACCCCATGCCATTACATATGTATCCCCTGCACAAACAACATTCAGTACCTTCCAACCTACCCTCCCTATACTCACACTATCTGACAGATTTTTAGATTCCCTTCTGCAATAGGATTCCTCTGTATCTCATCGCCACCATCCCCTACCCTCATGCCTGCCGGGATGCTCATCATACCCCAAGGCATACCCCCTCTCAGTCTAGTACTCACACTGTC
>JXSR01S070018.1:0-10661 GCA_000969725.1 Ophiothrix spiculata
GGGGGAAATAATGTCATTAAAGGTCATTTGTGAAACTGCTAACATAATGAGTTCTAACTGTATTCAGGGCCATAAGAATAATATGAACAATTACAAATACTTTGCCAAGCTGTGTGTGTATATATGGTGATCAAACAGAAGCAGTGTAGCTGTGAATTTCAAATGTGCAGGGATTGCTTTCTGTTTAGCTAACTACAAGAATTGGGTAAAATTCTTGAGAAATTTTCTTATAATGGTTGGTTTGACTTGTTTAATAGCCTCAATGCAATGAAGCCTGTGTCTTGATTTTGTAACAGTTGACTTGTGTTTGAGTACACTCCATGAAAATTAAAGAATCTTTCTAACATGAATTTTGTTTAAATACAGTGAAACCCTATAGTAAGTTATGCATATTGTATAAATTCGGATAAATGGCATGTTTTCCCGTTTTTGTTTTGCTTCACCATGTTTATTTAGCTGATGATAAATTGACAATTATTCTCACTGCTCATTTATGATGAATGTAACTTCCTTAATATAATTTGTTCAGCTATTCAGATGTGTTATTTGTATGGTAAAGACCATTAAGGGAGCTCAACATGGCATGCCATACATGAGTGTCAATGGTTTCTCAACAATCAAAAGTGGTTTTAAAAAATACAGTAGAAACTCGTTAACACAAAATCTTCGGGGCTAAGAGTGTTTTTTCGTGTTAAGCAAATTTCGAGTAAACCATAACCGATGTCGCCAATAAAAATCAAATGCATTACATTTCGTACTATTTCTTTCGTGTTAAAACATGAAAAATACATGATAAAACAATAGGGAAAAGTTGGGGTTTCAAGTTACTTTCGAGTTACGGGGTTTTACGGGTTATGTGTTTTCGTGTTACTGAGTTTCCACTGTACGTACACATATTAGACTCAAGAATTGATCTGCTTGCCATATGAACCAAATAATTGTGTTCAGAGGGTATCACTGTATTTGATTGAAACCATTCAAACTGAAAGAGTTAAGTTGACAGAATAACATGAGATTGGACTAGAGTGACTCTGCTCCATAGGTTAATTGAACTTTTATATAAAGGTAAAACAAACCCTCACTCCTCTGGGACATTTCGCATTAAGCTATTGACATATAAGTGTTTGCACTATAGAGAACGAGCACAGTCAGTCAAAATGATGTTCAATGTATAAACGATCTTCTAGGTACTGGTAAACCAAGCAACAGATAATTGCTGGTGACTGCTCTTCATAAATATAACATTAAAAAGATGAAATAAAGCAATACTATATATAAAGTGTTAAAAATTAAGCGCCCCCTATTACCAATGACTTTTGATTTTTTGGGCTTTATTTGGTTTGTTTTTGGTAGATATGAATACACTCCTAACAATTTGGCTTAAAGATGCTTATTTTTTCTGTTATAGCCATTTGTTGAATTAAATTCGGGATCCCGAATACTATTAGTATAGGAAAGCATGCATGTGCTTATCCATTTTTTGGTGGGTCAAAACAATTTTTTCACAAAATACACTTGAAGACGCTTCTAGAAAGTCACATCCCTTCATTTTATGCTGTTTTTACTGTAAACCACTTTTGATCAAAATCTTATAGTATTGCTTTAAAGTAAAATGTCACTACTAGTTCTATGCTGGTAAGGATAATGGTGGAAGCATACTGTAAAAAACATGTCAATTTTGTTGGTGCTTTTTGTAAGGATTTGATTCTGCTACACAGAGAGAAGAGTTTTTTCTGAGTATTTAATTTGGCAAAAATCTGTCTCAAAATTAAGTGTGTTTACAATGGTTTCAAACAAACAAACTTCTTCACATATCATTTCATTTGAATTGGTTTTTTTCTTGCTGATATAAAATAATGTCTGGAATTGCATTAAAATATTGATAGAATTTCTATTGAAATATTCAGTGTGCTTTCCAACATACCCAGTAACATATCAAGTTCCACTTCCATCCCTAGCAGTATGTTGACAGATTGTAGCCTGCAAACATGTGCCAGGCAGTTCAGGTTTCCATTAAGATTGCATGACTCAATGTGGCAGGCTGGCAGGCATCGTTGACTCATGCATGGCTGTGACACATGAGTGTACATGATTCAATTCAATCTTGCTTATTTACAAGTGTCTATATGCTATCCATGCTTAATATGTGGATGATGACATCATTTTTGGATGTGTGCATCTGTACATTAGTTCCATACATGAGGGCAGACTGACTTAAAGGAGCATATTCCGATAGCCTCAACCTTTTTTCAAGCTTTTTGAGATTTTGGTACCAAAAGGTTGCTCATATTTTTCTCATGACATAACCAGTGTGAAATTTCACAGCTGAGTTATTTACCATTTTGGAGATATATATGAAAATGTGTCTAATTATGGTAACCATAAATAATTTTACACAGTAACGCATAGGCAGCTCTGAAATACAAAATTAACCATAAAACAGTTTGACTGATTAAGCTGAAATTTGAAACTTAAGACCCGAGTGGTCAATCTTTCATATAAAATTGAAAACTCAATTTTGAAAAATCGGACCAAGTCCTCTAATTAAGCTGAGCTAGAATACAAGTAATTTTTTAGCTTTACCTGATCCAGCAAACTGTTGAATCTATATATTTTGAAGTTTTCGTAAAAAAATAATCCATGTGTAATTTTGAATACATTTTAATATTTTTATTTGGAATATTAAAGTTTGTTGAAAACACCTTTTGTCAGTCATCTATTTAGTGAAGATCTTATGTTTGCTCACCACCCACCCTGTCACAAGTTGAGGATTTGTTCAGTATCAAATGATGTCTCAATTCTTGATCAGTTGTTTGGCCTTGTGTGAAATCATATCATTTCACTCCATCTAAGTTAAACTAGTCAATATAAAAAGCAATATTTCTACATGCAGTTGATTCACCATTCAAATATGTCTTAAATATGTTATACGCATTGTGATTTGTGTTAAGTGACCAAGTTGAGCATAAAATCAGAAGGGGTAATAGATGCATGAATCAATTTTGTGTTGATACGCCCTGAACAATTAATTTAAACATCGGGCAAAATGTAATGTGTGTTTTATTTGTGACCAAACCATGTCTAATACCAAAAGTATAAACAACCTTTAAGAATTTTAACATCTTTATGATGTACAACAGCAATATTATATGTATCTTTATTTTGTAGTAAGGTCATGCTTTGAAATAGTGACATCTTTACATCATCAGAACATGGAATTTGTTTCAAATCACCTATACGAACACTATTCGAATAAACTTGTCTATTCAATGGTTTGTGACTAACAACCCGGGCCTATATTCACGAAACCCTGCTAACTCTAGTTGGCTGCTAACCTATTGTCTACTAGTCAAATTTTGACAGGTAAACAATAGGTTAGCAGCCAACTAGAGTTAGCAGGGTTTCATGAATATGGGCCCAGTGTGTTAATACAGTTGCATTTTGAGGATGACTATACGTACATTATATAATATTGGTTTCATTTATGTAACAAGCAATATGTATATGGGATTAAATTTACTGCAAACTTCAAAACAAAATCATCTGTTGTATTGGCACACTTGAACTTAATTTAAAACAAACAAACAAACAAATGCATAACAAATGAATTGGAAAATATTGGTGATTTGAAAAAAAAACAAATAATTGTATTAACCTTGCCAGCTGTTCACTTGTCACAAGTTCTCACTTCAAGAAAATCCAAATTATACTTGATAACTGGTATTGCTTGGACAAAATGTACGTACCTCTGTTAACTTTTTTGTGCGCTATGTACCTTATTGTAAAAGAGTTGTATTTTCTAACAGAAGATGTTAACGATTTCATTGATTTCTTTCTTGATCAAATGCTCTAATCATAGATAAGCACCTGGTGACTATTAAAGACCCTCCCATTGCTTTGAGTGCACTTCAAATATTCTGTCATGATACCTGACTATAGTATAAACTGCACTCAATCCAATGATGGGTTAGGTCCAAGGGCCGATTTACACTTTTCTATAACTAAACTAAAACACTTTTTGACTTCGAATGGGAGATTGGTGAAAATAACATTGTATAGAATAAGTTCTTATTTGCAACTGTTTTGTATATTCTATCATGAAATAGTTGTTATTACATATGCATGAAATTTAATTGAAAAATTTAACAAATACTGACATAAAACATTCTTCTTGAAGGAAAACAATGACCCAGTCCTTGGTTTAAAACTTTTAGGTCACCTGTTGAGCATTGCTTGTATCAATTCCCTTACAATTTCTGTAATAATTTTCATGAATGAATGAATAAGTTTGACTCGATTTAAGAGTTTTTAATCAATTATTTTTAGAAAACCTGATTATGTAGACAATTTTTAGTAAGCATTATTTGACAATTATGTTTTTATCTTGTAACAGCCAATGTATTTTTTGTTGTATCCAGTAGTTTTAGCAATAAACATAAGTATTGTATAAGTAGTTATTTTTACAATATAAAATACATCTATATTTTTTAGCTTTCAGTTGTTTAATAAATGTTTCTGCTAACATGCAAAATAATCAAAATGTATGGTATATAGATTTGACCTTATTTACTGTCTGATGATTAGAAAACAAGACCTAATGCTACTTTCGTACTCAATGTCCCCGATATAATTGAGAGCGACAATAGTATTGTCAAACGACAAGATTCTTCAAGATGAATTCATCAAATTGCAAAGCAACAAACCCAATTTGGCACTGGCCAATATTTTCCCATCTCCATACGAGATTCTAGCATAGATTTAGAGAGGAGATCCTAGATTCGCCGCCATTTTTATTTCGGCATGGGAATCAAATTGGGGGGAAGGTATTCCGGTTCTTGCCCAATCAGACTTTCTGTGTCCCAGACTCTCCATATTCTTGATTCTTTTAGTATTTCGTACATCAAGATTTGGTTGCGCGTTGAGACAAACCTCGCAAATAATACTATTCATCAATGACATACCAACCTGCACGCAAAGTTGTCTGCGTGCTTTCAGTATTGACACACAAGATTTTCAGTCGCTACCCTTGGTCATAATGTGCAAATAATGAAAGCACGCAGACAACTTTGCGTGCAGGTTGGTGTGTCATCGATGAATAGTATTATTTGCGAGGTTTATCTCTACGCGCAACCAAATCTTGAGAGGCTGGGAGGTTATATTGGCGAGTATCGAGTGGAACTGAATACCATAATCTGAGTTTCATGACAATGCCATTACACATGGAGGTATACCAAGCCCAGGATCTCTGTTCTCTATCTATGGATTCTATGATTCACAAGCCAAATGAGATGACCCAAACATGCAGGCACAATAATACATTGAATTCATGCTACACCGGTGACCTCTATACAGTGCTGTTCTTTGTGTTGACTCAAAGGAAGCATGCAAATGTTTTATGGTGTCTTCCAAGTCCATCGATATACATCACTAAATGTCTGATGATAAGCAAACTTTACACGCGTGGTCAAGATTGCTTGTCGTGTGATGAATATCAACAGATTTTTAAAGAACCATTATGTAAAACTAACAATATTTGACTGTCCATTTCGAGCTGTAAATGCATTAAACGTCATTTTGCACTACATGTACAGGTGAAAATACACATCAAAGCTGTAATTTAATGAAAATGATTTTTTGACAGATTCACACAGTTTCATTTCATAAAAATGATTGGAAATATGATGTCTGTATATTTTCAAGACAATCAACAAAAAATACAGGGCTTATTGATCTTTGAATAAGTTTATCTTACACCCTGACAACCTTTGACGGACCACATTTTTGACTTCTGCAAATCGAGAGAAGTTCATTGAGGTGTAATTTTAATCCTTAATAGCATAGTCTAAGTTGCAAATATTTAAAAAAGTGTGAATGACAAGGGGCTGCATTTACGGCTGGTTTGGGCTGGACGGTCACATATATACTCCATAAACCTAGAAGTACAAACCAAAGTTACTGCATAATTCATACACACTACATGTCATCTAGTCAATAAGGATGCAAGGAGGTTAAGTATGCATAGTAGTTTAAATTCACATAGTACTCCACGTGTTGTGTCCCAGTTTGCGTAACAGGTGTTTAGTGCATAAGAAAGTAACACTGTTTTTGTTGGGTGATGATTGATTAAGTTTAGCTTAGTTTTGAATTTTGATGGCCATGTAAAAACCTAATTTCTTTATATAAAAGATGTAATATTGCTTTTTTTCTGTCATGTATGAATAAGGTCATAAAATTAGACAAAATCAATGCACTTGAAGTAACCTTGTGGACCTCATGAATTGAATATATCAAAATTGATGCTGCGTCCTTGATTTAGTCTCATTTCACTAAAATGAAAGGTGCATTTATTAACCTGTAATTGTCCCGTTCAAGTTGCATACATTAAAGGTTGCGATATGTATGTTGCGCAAACCTAATACTAAATAGCTTGTGCGCAAAAATATAGGCATCATTTGTGAGCAGATGCTGTGTAATTTACTGTGTAATTTGGTTTGTACCTCTAAGTTGATGGAGTATTGTACCATACAGGTATGTTACATCCCTGTTATTTGGATATCACACTGGGAGTTAAAGTCTTCATAATTTGGCAAGAAATATTCAGTAGCATGAGGAAATCTCTGTGAAACAATTGAAGATTTGCATAGGATACAGACAACTGCCATCCTTTCCGTATCTGTCATAATTAGTAGTGGATGCCGATGAAAAATATCCCGTCCTTTCTTTTGTTTGTTTGTTTGGGATTGTTGTAAAGACTAGTGTAGGCCATTCAATCAAAAAGCAAATGACTACAAATTCTTTGTAAGATTCTGATTTTATTCATACTCATGGTAATAAGGCATTTTCAAAGAGGATTAGTATGTCACAGCCCAGGCACATATTAGTGAACACATAAACTGACATCAATAATTAGTTATACAGATTTGACATGACCTCAAACGAATAAAAAAGCTTGAAAACATGGCTCTATAATATACAATCATTTAATTACAGTGGAACCTCGATAACACAAAATCACTGGGGCCAAAGAGTTTAGTTTGGGTTATCAGGATTTTGTGTTATCCAACCGATTTCACATAGGAAATCAATACTTGGGACCCATCAAACATTTTGTGTTATCAGGGTTTTTGTTTTATGAGGTTCCACTGTATTTGTGTTCTTCTTCTTCCAAATATTGTGCAGACCTCACTGAGTGAGTATTAACGCACAGGCGGATTTTGAAGTTCAGAAATTGTCCGAAACGGGGTTCACTGAATAACTGCAAGTACGGTACATTGCATGTATACCTTGTAATGTTTCAGGATGCTTACAATTTTCAATAGACTCCGATGACTGATAAAATTGTTATGACTGTTGATGTGCATAACTGCATCTGCCTTTTGACTATGATACAGACATATAAAAAGTTGAGAACTCTTGTCAAGACATCAGCAAATTTACTGCAATATGTTGATGGTGGTTCAAATGACGTTTTGTGAAGGCCTGTCAAGTCTGTTTCAATCCTTGATGTCCCTTTAGCATACAATGTGAAGTTTTACAGGACCATTTAGATCTAATAGGATAAGTAAATAATTCTTTAATTCTTTGAATAACCCATCAAATTGTCCAATTGATATTTAAATTTAAATGTCAAATGGAGATGATGAAAAATATGTGCCTTTATTCATCAGAAAAAATTAAGCATGTGACTTCGGAATGCAAGATGTCAATTGTATCTGCACACAATAGCACCATGGACCCTGGGTTTTATTGACTTTGTCTGGGGCATTGTAGCATCAAGTTAAATGAAAAGCCTTTTAAAATTTATATACAGAAAATAAATAAATAAATAATCAAAACCGAAATTCAAGGAAAACTTTGACATGTTTTACTATGAAATATTGTAAAGTCAAAAAGAACCTCAACTTCCTGTTCATTGTTAAACAGAACCAAATTAATCAAAATGTGAACAAGGTCTGTAAATTATGCACCTTTATTCACTTTAAATGAACTCATGCAAATAATTCCAATACAGCGTGATCATGGAGTTATTGTGGTAATTAAAGTGCAATGAAGTGTATCTACATTGAGACTGCATACAAAACCATCTGCCTCATAAGCACAGCCATGCAGCAATACTGTCACACATCAACACTGACATGCAGGCCATTTCACAATACATGTAGACAATTGGAATTGGAAAGATGGTGGGCAAATATTCCCTGTAATTAATATTTTGCTCAGGTATTATCTTCTTACCAAATCACATTTTATAAAGTAATCATGCATTAAAACTCAAGTAATATGTTATGTACCTGCAAATTCAATCTTTTTGTTGAGTCAATAATAGTATTATTTCTGGTGATTTTTTGGTGTGAATTTTTACAGTGGCATAGGCATAACAAACCCCATAAAGGGTTTTCAAAAGCTTTTTCTTTCCTCCCCCAGATCCAGCGCATACTGGCCAAATAACATATGCCCTCTTTCTGTTCATGGTTTGTATTGCCACTTTTATTATCAAAGGTGAGAAGTGGGGTGGGGGAAATTAGTTGCACTGTTATGCCACTGATTTTAACCCTGAAAACTGAAACCCTTGAGGCCTGATTTACTACTTAAGGTCTGAACCACCCTTCTTAAATACACTGCCTAACTCAAATCAAAATTGACAAAAAATAATGGTACTTGGTTTTGATGAGAAATTATTTCACAGATACCTGTAAAATGACAAAATGCATCTCCACAACGCACCACTTGCTATTACATGATCAGTAATCATGTATTTAATGATTTAAATAAAAAACAACAACTCTATTACATTAATGTCTTCATTTGTTTGGTTGAAAACAAAATCACAAAATAGAATATTTACAAGAATGAAATTGTAGCTATCATGTGTTTCCATCACTGAGCTCATTTCATTTTTCGTTTAGACCATATGATCCTATAATTCTTTTTCATCATGCTGTTTCACATTCTTATATGGCTAAAAGAGTATATATAGCATATCATGCAGAAGAGACTTACACATTGTTATGCCCACGATACAAAAGTTCATCAATAAGTTTAGTAAGAGCTTTCGGAAAAAGTATACTTTAGATCCCATCAAAAACTTCACCCATGACCCGACCTTAACTCACTTACTATGACCTGACCCTAACTCACTAGCCATGACCCGACCCTAACCCTAAACTTCAAATTTTGTATGGGACCTAAAGTATACTTTGTCCGATCTTTCTAGGTTTAAGTAATATTTTTGCATTACAATTTCCAGAAAATGCATTTGTGTTAAGTTTCATAACCAATTTCAATCATGTGTACTAAATGATATAATTGCTACTCATTTTTTCTCATGCAATCCCTGATTAAAATCCCCTAATTTGAGGCCATGTGCACATTTAGTATGTGACCTTTCATGTAACATGACAAATAGGGGTAACAGCTACGTCATCAAAGTTATTTCAACAAACATTTCTCTGTATCACTATCAATACCAAATACCTTAGCCACGATGCACTTGAATTCACCTCAAATATCCCCTTCACTTACATCATTGCAAAACAAATATTATAATAATGATTGAAAAAATAATAATAATAAAAAAATGAGCCAAGACAGTGGTCATACAACTGTCAACTTGGTAACAAAAGGACAAAAGAGTTTCAAAGGAAATATATAACAGACACACAATTTATCTTCAAAAAGTGAACCAAGAATTCCCACAGGAATTTAGTGTAACATATTTTGACTCTTCACAAAGTTCAATTTATTAATGAAAAACCTAAACGTAATTCAGTCAAAAACAATTGACGATTTTAAAACAAGCAAAAAAAAAAAAATCTTAGTGCAATGCAATCAGGCAAAAATCAGACTCTAGTTACCAGAATGATTATTGCCCAACCACTCATCTACTCTGATATAAAGAAACAAGACACCAAAGGGCTTCAATTGAAATAAAGAATCCTTCATTAAATCTAGCTCTTATGGATTTATGGCAGGTGTCAACTCATCAATTTTGGAAAGTTGTTTAGCTGGTAACTGGTAAAAAATCTATTTAGAAAGTACAGTTTTTGTAAGCTGATCTACATTCTTGAAAACTAATATCACCAAGAAATGGAAACTTTTATCTATGAGCCAGACTGCGTCAGAAGACTTGAAGCTATATGATCAATAAATGTATATATTAAACACAGATTTCACATTACACTCATCTCATGAACTATTACATGAAGGATGAACCAAACTTGAGTTGCCGAGTAAGAGAGCTAAACATTTTCCAGAGATGGGTTGACACACAGGAAGAGGGTGAAAATTAGGGCAATTTAGTTCACTCTTCATTCCTATAGCATATCATGATCCAATAGATCAACAATATAGTATGTTGACTGTTTTTTCTCCAACAAATCTCTCTATTTATAAATTGCTATAAATCATAATAGGAAAGTTCCCAAACCAGTCAAAATAACTTGGACAATTCCAATTCACAACATTTATTTAAACAAAAACAAAGGTATCATTTGAAATTTCAAAAGAAAAGAATGACCAGTATGCACCGGTCAACGCACCATTTAAAAAGTGATTTGATCAGACTCTATTATAGAGTATACATTGTAGAAAGGGGACACCTCATCACACAAGGGGTATATTTTGCCATTGCCCATTATTACCTAAGTGGGAAGGAGTGCAAC
>JXSR01S070025.1:24755-36128 GCA_000969725.1 Ophiothrix spiculata
CTAGATAACAGTATTTTATTTTTTTATTGTTCATGTATATTATCATGATTATATCATTTTATCGAGTTCTATGTTTCTATATACCTTTAGTAGGAGCAAATGTTTTACCACGTACATCGTCATCTTCCAATGTGTGCTATTTTTTAAAACTTACAACGATTTGCTCATGACTATCTCAATATGATACGAGCAATATATTTCTAAATCGACCATGCATGATAAATGCATGATTATCTTGAATATATAGAAATAAGAAATGAATAGTTTTTAATGTTTAAAAAGCATAGAATAAGCATCAAACGTGATGCTGAAGATATCAGCAAAACGTATTGCTTGAATTTTATTCTCGTTGACACAAGTTTATGTTAATGATTTTAAAAGATAATAGATATTAGAAGCTTAACCAGTTTTATGTGAATGTATAGATACATCGTTGATACATGTAGGCCATTCCTACAGGCCTAATTGGCTGCATTTTCGCCGCTGAGGGACATCGGCACTCATAACGAGGCCAAGTATGGCATTACGTGATATATCGTGACCAATTGACACGCAAATGCGTACAAAATCAGTCACGATGCATCACGTGATGCCATACTTGGCCTCGTTATGAGTGCCGATATCCCTCGGCGGCAAAAATACATTAATTCTAAGTATATGGTCTATACCAAAACAGATGAAATTAATCCATCTTATTATATAGGTAGGGCCTATAATATATGACTATAATAGTCATTTATTTTTTTTTTTGTCAAAAGAATAACTTTTAAATATTTTGGGTTATATATTGACTCTAGCTATTATGTAAAGGGACAATATGCACCAAACAAAAATGCTATTCAAGGATTCTAGTCTTTTGTTTTTAGAACTTAGATTTTAGCTGCCGTTATCTGTTTTATATACCGTACATTGGCTCTTTGTTATGCACAATATTGTATTTACCTTGAATTGATAATAATAGCCATGGGTATACATAAACTGCAGTTTTTTCAGATTTTTTTAGAAAGATTTTAATCTTTTACGTACGTGTTTATGTTACGTCATTTTATAAATTGATCACAAAATTGTTGAGTTCGTTTGGCAATTTCATAATTCTGTGAATTTTATATAAAAACTCGTCTGCAAATATTTCAAAAAATGTCTTGAGTAATGTTAATCAAAATGGACAATTTTTTGAAACCCTACATCAATTATTTTTCTTCAATTCATATTTAGAGATTTTTCCTGGCAAAGTTTGCTTTTACGAACCATAAACCTTTATCAAGGTGCAAATATATAGCGCCTTTAGGATTGATGGGACCTCACAAACGTCTGCTCTCTAAATGTAAACGAGTGAAAATTTCACTCCCCAAAAGAGTGAAACTCTTGTAAACCACTTAAAAAGGAGTGATTTTGTATGTTAAACAACAATTTTCACTCATAATAATAATTAAATCATTGACTCAGTCATAAAGAGTGAAAATCGCTCCAAAAAGAGTGAATTTCTACTAATATGAGGAGTTAAACGGAGGACAAAATTACTCATTTCTGAGTGGTTTACAAGAGTTTCACTCTTTGTGGAAGTGAAATCTTCAGTCGTTTAATTGTTGAAACAAGACTTGCATTTATTTATTTAATATTGATCTTTTCTTGTAACGTGAGTGTTTTCTAGTGCACAATACCATTTCCCAATTGTCAATTTGCTGTAACTTCATCTGGCCTCCACTAACTCAACTTCCTGTCACGTGATCAATACTTTGACCTCGTGACATTTTTTGTAATATAATGTAGACTTTTAATATTTTACAGAACATTATTTCTTTTTTCGTCATAGAAACGATGTACATGATATTTTGAATTATTTCTTTGTTTTTGATTTGTTTATACAGATGTTTGTGATTTTGAAACTTGTAATAAGTTGGAATATAGTGGGTATGAATCCTGCTCAGAATAAAAACACGTCAACATCTGAATTCATTGTTCGTCTGCTGTGTTTGTTTCTATGGGTTACGATTTACGAAAGAATGAAATTCAACCGACTACCGATTTTTTTTTAACTTATTGCTTTCCTTGCTCCAACAAGAGTTTGATCAATTCATACTTAGTTTATTATTATTATAAAAAATTAGATTTTTATGTTGAAAACAACATCGTAATTGTATTTTTGGACATTTATGTGTAAGTCACTGTAAGTGTATTATAGATAGCCAAGATATTACTTTTACCAATAAGAAACCGTTTTTCAAGCAATAATTTAGACATATGACTACTTTATTGTCATGTATAGGCACTATATATGTACTCAAGCCTCATTGAAAGTACGACAACCAAGAATGTGTCGCAAAATTCATGATAATGATTTTAGTAATTCTGTACGAATATGTCTCTAAAAATAAGGTGTAATTTAGATAATTCATCCAATAGTTTCTTATTAATTGGCTATTTATTTTTTTGCTGAAAATGGATGTAAGCCGTTTTGCAGGGAAACTCATCAAATTTCAACTTAGGAACCACCTTTCTTCCAAATTTTTGCAAAATGTCTTTTTCAATTCTTCATTAGGCTATTATGTACTTTATAAATACCAAATTTCAACATCAGGTCATGTTTAATAAAACAAGTTACCATGATGCCCGAATATGGTCATACAATGTCCATATTTGGGCATAAAGTAACATTTTCGGGATTTTACCCACCTAGCGATATGTTTTCAACACATTGTTTAGACAGGATGATGCACAAGTTGAAGGCCTTTAAGAATCCATCAAAATTCATTTTTGAATGGTCTCTAAGCCGTTTTGCAATTCAGCTCTTCATAATTATGTCCATCACGCTTACAAAATACAGGATTTCGCGATACGATATTTACTAATTAGGCTATTAATCCATGTACACAAGTCATTTTAAAAACAAAAACAAAACACCCATTTTCACATCATGCATTACATTGTGTACAATTTATATGACAGACCTTTTACATGTTTTACTACATTCAAACATACAGTACTCATTACAACGAAATTCGATATTAGAGAAACCCTGTTATAAATATATCTAACCTGCACCATTTAGCTAATTTCCTTTGTTTTTATACATGTTTTTAAAACCCTGATTTAGCGAAATTTTGGATGTAAAGCAGTTATATGTCTGTCCCCTGCAACAACTTCGTTATAAAGAGTTTCCACTGCACTGTGCACTGTAAACATGGTAAATCACAATGCATTCGACTTGTGCATCATGTGAAAAAAATAAAACCAAACTATAATTAATTGAGTTAAAATTAATTGAACTGCATGGCTGTTGTCAAATTAGTAAGGAACTTTAGTTAATGTAGTTACCTCGTAATCAATAATAATAACTTGAATCAGCGAGGTAATATTTTGACACTAGTACAAAATTACTTTTGCTCAAAAAGATAACTAAGGTAACTCAAAAACTTGTTTTATTGATAACTCACACAAAGAGCTGAGTTCGGTCTTGTAAATTTTATGGTAACTTTGATGCTTTATGCATAACCAAAAATCACCCGTTACATATTTCTCCCAAGGTCACGCGAGGAGAAACACAAGGTGGGCCAACCTGCCCCACCCTCCCCTACATGAAGTAAATGTTGCAACGGATAATGTAGTTGTGAATAAATGGTTTGTGTCTTTAAAAATATATGGTTGCACTGTCTTGATGGAAATAGTTTTAATGAACTTGAGTACATGTGCTTATAAATCAAATGAAATAGCTATAGGTGTCAATTATCTTTTGAAAAAGGGTTCGCAATAGGTAAAATGGAACGTTTATTCCAGGGGGGGTAGGACGTGACGTCAGCAGATTTTGGAACTCCCATTCAAAAAACTTGAATTTTAATTAACGCTCAAAAATTTCATTTTATGCCCTTACTTAGTGTATAAACATGTGCAGATTTCAAAACCGTTGGGGTTGGAACTTCAACCCCGGAAAACTAAAAAGATATTGTGATTATTATAAAGAACTACTTTTCTTTTCATTTACGCATTGAAATATACGGGCGATACCACGGATGACTACGCATCAAATCTGAGTAAACAGTCCGGTAAACAGGCAATTAAAGGGATCGTCCTACCACCACTGGTATATTCAATGTATGTAACATCAAGAAAATCAACAAACAGTTGAACTATTATTTTGTTTACAACATTATTCCGTTGCAAAATTTAAAGTATAGTGTTCATATATACGCGCGGTTTTAGCGGATTAATTCTATGACGTTGTACTGCAAGAAATATTCATTATGCTTTCAAACTTTGCTCATATTAAACACGGTGAACCAAAATAAGGCCAAATCGTGACCTATAATAGTATGTCCAAGTCATACAATACTCCGACATGATACGGTTAATATAAGCCTGATTTAGTTATGATAACGTTTTTATAAAGTTTACCACGGGACCGTTTGAAAAAGTGGGTTGCACCCGCGGGGAGTACCACATAACATTTATCCTTGTTTATTTCTCAAACTACAATAATTTTAAAAAGTAATTTCCTTGTTTAAAGCTAACGATTGATTCAATTTTCGTGATTAATGAAAACCTTAGTTGATGATATAGAGGTGTCAGTGGAATATAGAATATCGGAAGTTTGTGTAAGATCATGCCATTTATTAGGTTTTAATTTTAATTGTTGAGAACCAAGAAAAGGCTTATATTACTTGTTAAATCACTAGAGATATGGATGATATTTAGCAAAAACAAACTTGTCAAATTTTCTCAAGACAAAATCTTGCTTTTAATTACAGTAAAACTTGATTAAATCGGCGAGAAATTAGGGACAAATCTTTTGGGTGTGAGTAACCTTTAAGTTTAAGAATTCAGGATCTTGTCATTTTAATCATGTTAATCTAAATTCATATTTGTCTATAACAATTTTAAAAATCAAGGCATAGTCGTTGATCGGTTAAAGCATAATACGATACAGGACGGGTTTATATTGAAAATGATTGAACAAAATAGTTCATTTTTATATCAAAAGTAAAAAAAGACAATACATTTTGTTTTAAAATTTGTTATTTACAAATAAGAATTGCTATAAATATGAAACTAAAAAAAAAAGCCTGACAGTACTCTTGATTAATTAACAGATCAACTTACAACCTATCACCAATTTTTAATCTATGGACAGCGATTTACACTCAAGCTCTGAGGAGCTTGATTTTAATTTCAAAATACCAGGTTTATGCCCAGAAATACGTCTACCTAATTTGAATGAGATTTTAGCAAATTTAAAATGATATTAAACATAACATTCAACAATAGATAACAAAGTAATACGACATGTCTCCCAACTGGCGTCAGGAGACGTGTCTTGCAAAATGAAGGTCTTACATATTGACATTGTCTGTAAGACACGTCTCCTGGCGCCAATTAGGAGACACATGTCTTGTAATTTTGTGTCTTAAAATGTTCTAATTTCTTTGTTATATATTGTTGAAGGCATGTCTATTGCGAAGATATACAGCTAAGACACTATTTTACAGTGTACCCTCCTTTAACAATCACAGCTGTTGGAAAACTTTGTTTATTATTTTTAGAAATCATAACCATTACGTGTGGTATAATAAGAAGTATTTTTAGGGATTGTATATGAGCGTTTAATAATAGCAAAGAATAATTTGATAATAGTATTAGATATTTACCCATTTTTTAAAGGACCATTTAAAGGAGCATGGTCCGATTGTTTCAACTTTTTTTCAACTTTTTTTTAGATTTTGGTACCAAAATATTGCTCATATTTTCTCATAACGTGTGAAATTTCACGGCTGAGTTATGTTCCGTTTTGGAGATATGTATGAAAATGTGTCTAATTATGGTAACCATAATTAATTTTAAATAGTAACGTATAGGTGGCTCTGAAATACAAAATTGCCCATATGGTTTGACCGATTCACCTGGAATTTGAAACTTAGACTTCTTTATTGGTCATTTTTCATATGAACTTGAAAATTTTGAAAAGTCGGATTAAGCTCCTTTAAGTGGTGTGGGACTTATGTTAAAAGCGTATTTTCAATTTGTTTTCATGAGTTATAATAAAATAATGTTCTGATCTGGTTTCAGTGGCAAACAATCCCTTGTTTGTTTCAGTTTAGATCAACGGTGATATTTTGTTTATAAAGTAATTTTAGAGTTGAACCCCAAAAAAGTTCACTTATGAACTCAAAATAATAACAAACACGTATGAAAACTATGACACAGATATCTCGATATAGGAGGATATTATTTTAGGACAATGAAATCAGAACGTTTCGTCATATTACTACACCGACAAACCGCCTACCGCGTTGGTTTATAATTCATAATTTAGAAATATGATCGTGGTAAATATAGCCTCTACCTCTGGCAAGCTTAACCGTGTTCTACAACACTGTTGAACAAACGGAGATGCAAAAATGTAAAAGTCTATGACAGAGACTATAATTGATCTTCATGACATCAGACATCGCTTGCTTGGAAAGCGAGTCATGACACCGGAAGCTAACCTTTTTCCTCTAGCTTATTACAAAAATCGGAACAGAGTTCATCTTTAACATGTTTTAAGGAAAAGAAATTATTTTGAACCTTTCCCCAAAACACTTAATCCGATATATTAATCCTCAAAAGTGGATACTTGTTAAAAACTTTATAAACCTATAAACCTCAAAGATCTGTTTAAAAAAACATGATTCTATTATGATGCATGAATTTTTGGCAATCTTTGCTAAAATATGATGCCAAATGTGCTATTCAAAATGAAAATGAACTGCAAACTTTGAAATGGCTTGTCACTCCATGGAACATGTTTTGATGGCATATTTTATTTAAAAAACACACTTTAGGAATGTGATTTTGTAAATATTTTAAATCTAGGATGAATTGAATGATGCGGAACAAGTACTGGTATGTATTTGTGCGAGATATGAAGGATCAATCAATCAATCAATCAATGATACAAGTACTTGCATAACATGCATACCCCATGAAGGAGTCTATTCGTACAGGGGACCCGCGGTTTACTTGACTGTCCGACCACGGAGCAAGTAGAGTAAAGTTTCTTGCCCAAGGAAACAAGGAGACGAAAACCGCCCGGCCCGGGGCTCGAACCCACAATCTGTAGGAATAGAACATCATCAAACTGTCAACATACCCATAAACACTCCGAAAGGTTATGTATTTATTTATTTTAATTTAATTGTTTTTATTAAAAAAACCATCTCGAAATCATATGAATTGAAAATTTAAGCAACTTTTCAAAAGCTTCGTTAATTCATATTGATCAACCAACTTAATGTAACGAAAAGTTTCAATTTCAAAACTCTTCGACATGAAAAACATGCAGTACAGGCTAGTTGAACAAGAATTCTTTGCAGCATCAACATCAAGGTCCAGGTTCCGAGCCCGGTTCTGAGGCCCGGTGTAATGAAATACAGCGTCCGTGTAACTTAAATGTCCTATCTACTATTAAATTGTGTAGATCGTACTTGTATATGTGCGATCAATAAATCATCGATTGCGACTTATTCCGTGTACATGGTGTACTTCAATTAGACCCGGACTCCTGGTTATGGGGGACACTCAGTCTCATTACACCGGTCCCGATAGCAGCTTAACGATTGTGCCCCGCCCCTGTTGTTTCTATCTCAAGTTGATCATAGGCTGGATCAGATTACGTATTTTTCGTTATGATCATGGCGATGGAATGTGTGGCCAGGCCCTGAAGACACGGTATAGAATGACATGGAGGAGCGTAGCACGCTCAAAATGTGCCGTGGTATATAATGTGGAGTAGGCTACGTACATGTCTATTTACATTTAAAAAAGAAACTTACATGCTTAAACATAGAGTGTTTTCCATATTTCCCTTATATCATAAATAAACATAAGATATAACAGCAGTTTTTAGCATTTCTGTAATATATAAATATAGATGCAAGTCGTATATATATCTCGGTTAAAAACCCGCCGTTAAACTACGCAATCAGTAAGTTTCAATAGCCATGATATGCTATGCTCTTGTATTATAGGACAAAGAATATAAACGATTCTTAGTCATTGATTGGGAGTTTACTATCTAAGGAAAGGAAAAATGCTCGGGATAATGCTCAGGCCTATAGGGTCCCTAAATAACCTGAACCTGACTGTGGCCTGACATCCTCGTTTTGCTTCAATTAAGGTCCATCTTTGTATTGCTTTATCACTGGATCTAAGGTAATTTTGCCTCTGTTTTGGGTATTTACTCAGCATGATCAGTGGGTCGAAATATGGATTATTTTCACAGAACTGGTTTTTCGTGTAATAAAGGATTTGTTTAGTCCTATATGTGCCCTCCCCCCACACACCCTTAAGGGTTTAACTTAATAGGGTTGGGGAGTTAAGTATTTTTAGTCCCGTTTTTAGTATTTGTGTTTGGGTTTCATGATGAAAGGTCAGAGTTTTACTACTCGTTACAAACCCCTTATATTTCAGACCAATTCCTAATTGATTCTAAACTGATTCCGTTCCATTCCTAAATTTCCCGTCAGCGTATAATGAGACTTGGTGTCCCCATAACCAGGAGTCCGGGTCTAATTGAACTACACAGAATAAGTTGTAATCAATGATTTATTGATTGCACATGTACAAGTATGTTCTTCACATATTGAAAGTAGCTAGGACACTCAGTCACACGGACGCATCAGGTGCTAATTTGATCCGGGATGGAATATTTAGAAGTGCCGATTTTTCAACGACTTCCCATGCTCAATGGTTCGAACTGTGGCATTTACACAAAATTGTCACAAGTTTAGTACCAAGATGTGCGGAATTATAGATAATTAATGGATTTTTAGTCTCAGCATGTTTTGGTAGGCCTATAATTGATATTTTAAATTATCGCTGAGATATTAATTAATGGATCTCGTGTAACAATTTCATCTGATGCATATAAAAACAATAGAAACTGAAGAAGGTGCTAAAAGCCTTATAATGCATGTAATGATATGAGGCGATCACTGCACGCTGTGACCGCTGAGTTGACATAACAATACGCAATGGTATATCACTAATAACCCGCGGCCCGGAGAAGGAAGGGGTGCGCTCTCATCTCCCTCCCGGACTTACCTACACCGCCCTGGAAGCTTCTCCCTTTATTCCCTAGATGTGCTTACTTACCCAATATTGTTCCATTGACTAATGACCCTTGCCCTGGGAATGCCCGGGGCCTTGCGGGGACCTCGCACTTTCAAGCCTTCACTGTATGGGCTGAATATCAACTGCATTATAACCATTGTATCAAGATTTTATACATTGTCATATTGTCAGAGCAGGAACTTCTTGTTCAGAATTTCAATCAGTACAGCTTTTTTTGACAATTACAGATTTTTTTTAAAGACTAGGCGATTTCGCAATTTAAACGGTTTAGGCCCGGGTTCTTCAAAAATTTTTGTACGGGTATTTGCCTGCCGGACTCCAAAAAAACTTACCATCTCTATACCTTTTTTTGGCACAAAAACCAACCCATCAGTATACCAATTTCAATGAAAAAGCACCCAATTTTACTCAAATTGGGTGCTTTTTTTTGCAAATTTTCCCAAAATCACCCAATTTATGAAAATTGGGTGCTTTCATTTGAGATGAAAAACACCCCATTGATATACCAAAATCCTGGAAAAATCACCCCAAAAGGCAGGCACATAAACGTATACCTTGTCAATGTAAGTAACCACCCCCACCATCCCGGGGGTATAGGCATACAGTGATGATACTCGCATTGTCAACTCAAGTTGCAGTGATGTATTATAAAAGATCTACAAAGACATGTCATTGATTTCATGATGTTGCACAATGGTTTATTTTGTTTGAGATCATAATATCACACCTCGGTCATAAATATGAGCTAATCATGCACTGGAATTATGTGATTAAATATTAGTGTCAGTTCTGAATACTTTGTCGCACCCCTTTCCCGGTGTAATACTATTCATATGTCATGAAGCGTAAAATGCACAAAAATGTCAATTTACATCTAGACTCTTTGCAGCTGAGGCTGTCAGAACATAGCAAGATGTTAAAATCATTCTCATAATTTGAAAACAGAGGGCCCGTGTGGCTTCTTTAGCTGCTTTTTGATACAGTCCTCAAAGCCCACTTTTGTAATTAAGTATTTTATCCAAGTATTTTTTATTTGCATTATTTGGGGAAGCGGGTTGGCGCAGCGGTAGTTACCTCGCCTTGCACCAATGAGGTCCCGGGTTCGAGCCCCGTGCCCGGCGCTTTATGTGCATTTGGTTTTCAGTCCATGCTCGCTTCCGCAGGTTTTTTTCCGGGTCCTCCGGTTTTGGTGTGTCAACCTTGGTTAATATAATTACATGATTACAGTTTTTGCACACGGCGTCTGTATCTCGTGACCCGAAGTAGCTCGAAGTTATCCGAATCTTCACGATAAGACCACATGGCATCTAGTCGAAAATAAATGAACAGACATACATAAAAGAGAGGCCAAATTCTCTGAATTTCTTCTGTGCAACATTATTTTAAGGGATTGAATTGAAAATATATATAATGTTCTTCGTAATATAGATGAATAAAAAATGTTGCACAATATAGATTTTTATATTTATTTGGATAAATTTGTCTTATAAAATATAGAAAATGGCGAAACTATACAAATGAGGTGAATGGAAATAAAAATCAACCTTTGTAAAGTGGCATTATTTTTTAAACTTATTATGGATGAAATAATTAGTTTAAAGTTCTACAAACTAAATTAAGTCATTTTTTCAGCATTTAATGCTTTAGTTTGTTGGTGAAAAAAAACATTATAAATTCGTCCGTCGGTTTATTTCGGTAGTGAAACCGGAAGTTACTTCACCATGACAAAAATTGCCTAAAATATAATATTAAACACCGCGAAAACGTTTCTAGATATTAACCTTAAAGGGCGGTGTGGGACTTACCAGTGTTTCTTGCACCAGAACTTAGACTTGCTCCAAGTCTCTGTTGTCCTATATTCTCGTATCTACATATTTCAACTGTCCTGCTTTAATATTTCTCAAGCACATAAGACTCAAATTATAGTGAAGAACATATTAGAATTCACTTCTAATTTCATTGAAGTTCCTTTATAATTTCTAACATGATTTTAACATTGCATAATAAAGACCAATCACCAATTCATTACCATTACTCAATTTGAATGGGATTTTAAGAAAGATCACAGACAAACAGTAAACACATCCTGAATTCATTCATCATGGCCGAGCGGTTAGAGCACGGGTCTTGTAATACAGAGATTGTGGGTTCGAGCCCCGGGCCGGGCGGTCAGTTTCGTCTCCTTGTTTCCTTGAGCAAGAAACTTTACTCTACTTGCTCCGTGGTCGGACAGTCACGTAAAGCCGTGGGTTCCCTGTACGAATAGAC
>JXSR01S070025.1:53736-70956 GCA_000969725.1 Ophiothrix spiculata
ATAAAGGGGTTTTCTAAATTTTATATTCTTTGTTTTTCAGAATGCCGTGTAGATAATTGCGATGTCTGTTATGGAAGGTCTTTCTGTGCCAAATGTATGCCTGGTTACTTCACACATCGGGGAAAGTGCTACGATAAATGTCCCCATGGGATGTATGAAGAAAAAATGTCGGGTGATTGCAAACCAGTTAGTAAGTATCGTGGGATAAACGGCTTGCTATACTCACCTTTTTCGTGAAGTCATAGTTCCTGCACATGATGATGCAGATACTATGATATTAAATGTGGAATTATTTCCAGCTTTATTTGAAGGTGAAAGATCAGTGTCAGAATACAGTGAATCAGATTCCTAACTAGATCATTATAATAGGTCTTAACGCATTGAGGAAATTGAAAATGTTGAGCCCCATGTGCATGAGAATAATCATAGGGAATCCGGCTTAATACAGACAGAGTTCGGAGATAAGATCATACGGTGATACGGTATGTAACAGCATATGATAAATCATGATCAATATCTTGACTGAAAACCAGTTGCAACCATTATGAATGGGATTTAAACTTAGATGACAGCTTGAATAAAGCTAAGTTTGATTAAGGAATCATTTTCTTAAAAAAGAATAATTAGTTATTTCAATATCTTGTTGGTTTTAACTCTTTTTAGTTTTGTCGCTTTATTGCGTTATTTTGGGTATAAATCTTGTTGCCTTTTGCTACACCCTGGACTGCAACAAGTATATATCACTGAATTAATCGAAGCGAGAAGATGTTTTAAATTGTGATCAACTATCTTGAAAAGCAATAAAACGTAAACTCTTAAGTTTTAAAACTAGTCAAACTACATATCTTATTATATTCTAGAACAGATTCCTATTCAAAAGATTATATCGCACAAACAGTGACAGGTGTGAAACCATAAATATGACACATGCCCTAGTTCTATGACCCTGACTGGGGATATGGGATCTATCCTGCAGGAGCCGGGTCCTACCACCACTTCCTCCCCTTACAAGGTACGCTACGCCCATAATGAGAATGCAGTTTGATATCGCAAACCAGCCAGAGGCAGAGATATGCGTTCATATCACGGCTAAGGTGTTTTGAATATCAATCTCACCATGTTGAGGAAGTTACAAATGACAGCGTCCCAAGCGGGATTGTCTCATCCTATCTCCCCGTAGTCAGCGGGGAGATTGACAGTAGACAGACCGGTGAACAAATTCCTGTAGGATATGATGAAATTTTGATGATTAAAAAACCGTATGACAATTTTAATTGTCATGATTGTTGTCCATGTGCAATAAATCATTATCAACATAATTTCAACAAATTTCTATATAGGAACTAACACAACAATATTATATCATCACTATCTGCAACAAATACTGTATCATACCGAACGACCAAGTTTTTTAATGCATTCAACTTATTCAACTATGGGGAACAGGTCTCTGCTTTTGAAATCAGGCATATCATGATTGGTTTGGAATAAAGCATATTGGCTTTTCATATACATATTACTCGCTAGCAAAATTAATTGTACTCGAATTTTACTTAAATTGTACTCGAATTTGTGTTCCAAATTTGCACCTCAGGAATGTGTAATAGAATTGTACTCGATTTTTTTCCAGGGTGTTGTCCATGTGCAATAAATCATTATCAACATATCAACAAATTTCTATATAGGAACTAACACAACAATATTATATCATCACTATCTGCAACAAATACTGTATCATACCGAACGACCAAGGTGTAAAATGCATTCAACCTCTGCTTTTGAAATCAGGAAAAACATTATTGGTTTGGAATAAAGCATATTGGCTTTCATATTCATATGACGCATATACCAAATAAATACAAGGGATAATTGTGATGATTTACACCTAAAAGGGGGACTTTGCGACAGAACACTTTCTGAGAAACTGATGAAAATAGACAGCAAAAAATAAAGAAAATAATAAGAATTTCCAGAAGATTTTTTGTTGTAAAATGTGATCGCCTTGATCACTTTCAACAAGTAAGGTGCCATTTTAAAGCTTGGAAAATGCTGTAAGAGATGAAATGATAAAATCAAAATTGATATCATCTAAAAAGTCCCCCCTTTCGGGGTGAGCCATCACAATTATAGTGCGCAATGTCTCCCTGATTTATAATTCCACGGGGCCGCTGAACATTTTACAGGTGTTCGCTAACCACTTTGGCCCAAGTAAGCTACATTCCACACCAAGCATCATTTCACGTTCTGATGGGATAAAAAGCATTAGAAAGCTAAAATTCATGACAGTTTGAATCTATGAAAACCAAAAATTGTTAAATTGAGCATAATTTTGATTTTTCTTAACTGTGATCCCCCTTAACGCATTCAACTATGAGGAACAGACCTCTGCTTTTGAAATCAGGGATATCATGATTGGTTTGGAATAAAGTATATTGGTTTTCATATACATATGACTCGTTAGCAAATACAAAATAAATACAAGGGATAAATTATAGTGCGCTATGTCTCCCTAAACATTTTACAGGTGTTTGCTAACCACTTTGGTCCAAGTAAGCTCCATTCCACACCAATGATCGTTTCAGGTTCTGTGGCATGCATATATCACTGTTGTTTGAACCCCATAGAAATGGGGACATTTTATTTCTAAGTGTCAAAATAGATGGCGCTATTCATAAAAACTCATTTTTGGATGTAGAAGAGATATGCTGGTGTGTACTACCGAAATTAGATATGCAAACGAAGCATATGACGTCAAGAAAATTTTATTTATCATTTTAGCCAAAATCTTCACAGATCAAATGACATATTCGATAATCGAATATAATCAATAATTTGAAATATGTATAGCGCCCTCATTTTTGCATAAATCTGAATTTACAAAAAATACCAATAAATGAGCTCAAAATTAACAAAATTTCAACCAAAATGAAATACAATTTTGAGAATGGGTTCAAAACTTTAGTATGCAACACATTCCAGTTATTTATACTGCTTATTCAACTTTCTGTGAAGAAAAATTTGAATTTTAGGTTAAAAATGAATAAATGTCCATCTCAAACAACAGTTGGCAACCTCTAGGGGCACTGACCTTGATCAGCACACAAATGCACCATCACTACCCGGATCAGCTCCTCGAGTTTAGCACGGGTTTCCACGAGACAATTAGCAGTTATTTTTGTTCAAGGGAAATTCAAGCACACTCAACCTTAAGCGACCAGCAGGGTTCGAACTCGGGACCTTCCGTACCGCTTGGTGATGACTTACAAGTGATACCTATTCAAGATATTACGCAAATTCTTCTTCATTTCATTTCTCTTCATGTGGATATGAAGAATTTAAATTGCCGGTGTCATCGACTCCAACATTCTGGTGTCTTTATCCTTAAATCTTGATAATAAATTTAAATATTTCTTCTTTTTTTCAGTCGATTGTGAAGTGGGTGAGTGGAATGATTGGGCTCCTTGTATGCGGGATGGAAAAACATGTGGTCGCAAATGGGGAGAAAAGATTCGAACCCGTGACGTACTCATCTTACCCTCTAGAATTGGCCAGCCATGTCCTGAGTTGTTAGAAACAAAGAAGTGCAAAATCAACCCCAGATTTTGTCCAGGTAAGATGTAAAAATTAATAAAGATTGACAATAAACTTTAATGTGATGAAGAAAGTTAACCGGCATTTGCATTGATCACTGTATCATAGACTCTTTTTCGAATTTTTGGCATGAATGAGGGTTTTTTGTCAACATGTGACTCAATTACAATCAAATCATCGTTTTCATAATTTTGTGACGACCCTTATGTACTTTCCTTCGTTGATTAAAAATTCTTATCACTGGATTAAAACAGTATAGGCAATAACAACACTGGGGGATATCGGATCGCAGAACAAGACCAAGGATTGGGTTACATGATGCTTCATATACTCTTGATACTTAGATATGTATTGGATCAGTAATGATACATCACAGAACGCAATTTTTGGTTTCGTTGTTAGCTCCGATACCCCCCCCCCCCCCCGGGGGGCGGAAATATTTTATTAGGCAAAGAAGAAAAAAAGGTTTGTCTCAGAAACCGTTTGCAAAAAGGCTATGCGGTATGCGATTTTTTATTTTCTTATTTTGTTTGCAAATTAGCTACGTACTTACAAACATAAGTTGGGTAATCAAAATGTTAGAGTATTAAAAAAAGAATATCGCATACCGCATAGTGAAATAAAACGTAAAATTCAAGGTAAAATTGCATCAGCCAATGACAGCAATCCGGACGACGATCGATTGCTAGATTAGGCCTACTCTCGATAAAAAAAAAAGAGCAGCGCGTAGCCTCACGCGCTAAATTCATTTTTCACAAAGCAATGTGCGCGAGTATCCGAGACAAACCTTGTTTTTAGCCTTATCAGAATAGTTTATTAGCACTAACATCAAACAATGAAAACGATGCTTAACTTTTCCTTATCATGTTTATTAATCGGGGAGATTTAATCAGCTATATAACTACATGTGCGGTAATTAGTCGGAAAATTCAATATTTTGAAAATGGTCACAGTGATTGTTTAAGTTATACATAAGGATACGCATTTTTAATTGGAGTAAAAGTACATGTTCTATTTATGTATCATATTTATAACTTCACAATATTGGGAATTTTTGCAGCTAAAGCAAATTATCAAGTATTCAATCTGTCGTCATCTTGGAGAACGATTTTGGGAGAAGGGGAGAAACATTGAAAACGCAGTTAGTTAAGACTTCACAAAGATCAGAGAAAATCGACATGGGCACTTAAAAAGTCGAAATCATCTCTAATTTCGGTCATTTAACTTACATCCCGATAAAATTCTCCGGTAAAACTCTTAATCCGAGACTTTCAAACCGAGACATTCTCATTGGTAACGTAATTGTTATTAATCTAATATCCAAAATTGACTTTGTTATTTCAGAAATAGAGCCTACAGAGTCACCCGACAATAAAAATGATGGTAGTAAACGGAAAAAGAAGAAACGGCGACAACGAGGGAAAAGAAAACGAAGAAGAAAAGGCGGCAACAAAGATGGAGTTGTCGCTACCGAGAGAACTGATGGTAGAAAGCCTATGACGTCAACTAGGAGAAATAAAAAACAGAGATCTCGCGATAGGACTACAAGCTCATTGATTCCATGAATCAAAACAAACAACTTGTTATTTTCAGTACCAGCAATAATTGTAAAAAATATTTTAAGATTTTGCAGTCATCACTTTGCTATATATTTCTAATGGATCAAACTATGGAACATGTATTATAGAGAAATGCAAAGTGTTACTTGTTGAGCAAAGCTAAAAGTATGGATTTAGAAAAGTTTTTATATAAATAACTTCTAATTCTTTATATCTGTACAGATGCGTACCACGAAAAACAAAACCAAACCATGGATAAGCCTACGTACGATCTATATCATAAAACAAAAAGACGAGACATCTTTAGATCTTACAATCCAAGATATCATGCCATAACTTAATGACAAATGTGCCTGTGAAAATGGGATATGCTTTCAAGGAGTCAACTGTCTTCTGAACGTTTATGAAAGATGTGTCGGGATATTCCCACAGAAGCCATTATTTTCATCTAGAGATGATGCACAACTGAGCACAAATCTCCAATGTAGATGCATGGAGAGAAAAATTGTTTGTTTAAGCTTTCAAAAATTTGTTGATACGATTAACTAACTCAACGAGTAACTAAATCAAAATCAATTTCAGAAGCTGAACACCCTATTCGAGGTAAAATGACAAATATTAATGAAATCATAGCAGGGTCGGATACATTCTGCGTTACACTATTGCAGTTGTAAATGAGACTATATTTGGATTTTTCTGTGAGAAAATTGAAGTATGTTATATAATTATGAATTTGTTTTTAAAAAAAACACAAACTTGCATCCAGCTAGATATATGTTTGTTACATAGTGTCTTTTTATTGTATTTCACTATTAATGCCACGATTGTGTGTAGGGGTGTGTGTGGAGGTGTGCTTGTGGAGGGGCGTTCTTCAAAAGCAACTATTTAAATGGTCAATTACGGTCATCCACTCACAATTATTATGAAAAGTACCCACTTTACTCAATCTGGTGTTTTAATTAAGAAAGTCTAGAGTTACGCAATCATTGTGAAAAAAATACATGTTTTTTAAGTTTTGAGAAACTTAAAATAAAAAAGAACGACAATGCCACGCACGTCAATTGATAATGATCAAATGTTTTATCGTCCTTTTCTCTCAAAAGGCAACCACATCATAAAAACTTCTATTACCCTAAATCAAACATTAGCACACATGTAAAGCTTAAGGTACAGTTTAAACCCAATTTTTGATATATATTTTCCAATTTGAATTATGTTGCAAAACATTCACAAAATCATTTACCGGTTTCATAGCAAGCATGCTAGAGTCTGGCTTCATGGTTTCGTGTATATAGACCATATCTATAATTGACATACTCTCACCGTTGGTGGGGTAAATCCACAGAATCGGGTGGGGAATCGGAACTCAGAACGAGGCCAAGTATGATAAATACACTACTTGATCTCGCTCTGAGTTCAGTTTCCCGTCCAATTATGTGGATTTACCCCATCAACGGCGGGAGTATGTCAATTATAGATATGGTCTATTGTCCATAATGTACACATTACTTAAAGATCAATGTAACCGAATGCGGCGTGTAGTTACGTTTGATCATCTGTTTAGCCAATAAGAAGCTCTGCATCATTACCATAGCAGTCCACGACCATTTGAAATACATTGTTCCAATAGCAACAAGACAAATCCGACAGTTTCAATTACCCCATCAATATTGATCTAATTATAATGAATGAATGACAGCTGTTCGCCCTGTGATTGGTCACGTCTTTGTCTTGCCCCTTTTATGATGTCATTATACCGTTCTTAATGTACATGCAACCAAATGGACAAAGTAATAATAAATCCCTTTTTTACAAGATTAGGAAAACTTTCAGTCAATCCTTTAGAAACTTATTCAAATAATCATGTTGAAACTATGTATGAAATTAACGACAAAATAAGTTAAATGAAGATGAAAATAAGCTGAAAATGTTGATTTTTAGGGGCGTTTGACTGGCGTTTGACACCATGCCCAATCACCACAGATGTCTCGTGAAATTGTAAGACAATCCCCTACAATTAGCTTTTTCTGGTAGTTTAATTCGGGATTTGATTAGTCCATCCAGTCGTTAGTAGTCTGATTACCAGCTAAAGAGGTTGAAAACCACGGTTTTTCAAAACACCCCCTAAAGGGTGATTTTTTTCTGAAGCCAAAATACACCCTTTTCCCCCATACCGTTACCGTTTTAAAACTAGGGTTTGAAAATGTACCCAATTTCTTGAAAATGAGCTAAAATGCCTGATTTTGATACCCTAAGGCCTAAATAATTGTTTGATTGGCGTAACCCGACCGACCCTATTTTTACCGCCGACCCTAAATATTTTTATTTTTTTAAGCATGGTAAAAAAACCTCCAAATGCCAAATTTTATGGGAATTGATTCATGGGGGGCCCGAGATATGGCTTGCAGGACATTCAAAATGACAAATAAAAGATGTCTTACTTAAAAAGTGAAGATGCTTTTGTATATGTGTCGTATATTTTGGGTCTTGTATGTGAAACATAGACATTTAAAAAAATCCGCCAATCAAACAATAATTTTTTTAGCCCTTAAAACCTGATTAACCCTTCTGTCCTCAAAAACAATAAATAAGAAAGAGCTGGTCATAGTTAATCGAATCCCATGGACTTCAGCTTTTTTAAGGTTCTCAAAAACTTACAGAGAAACATATGTCTTTTCATAACGAAATCAATATAAAGAATTTCTTTAAAACGAAGTCGTCCAATGCAAGCAATAACTGAACTTTTATCAAATCTTTAAAAAGAGGTATTTCATGTTAAAGGATAAAAGAAAATGTTACAAAATTAGACATTTCGCTGAAAATGAGGATAATAGTCTACCGAAATCGACAACAAAAGAGATTGCTTAACTCTACCCATTAAAATTGGGTATTCTAAGCAATTATGTGGATGTGTCTGTAGGACTTAAAAGGCTGAGGTAGACCTTCAAATGCAAAAAAATCCCACCGCTGCCACCAAAATGGCAATTTTGGGCTTTTTCTGGCAATTTTTCAAAAAAAAAGATAAAAATCAAAAATTTGAGAAAACTCTTCCTAGACATTTGTTTCTAAATTCCAAAAAGCAAAAAAGTTTAGAATTTCATTAATGCAAATTTTAGTGAGGCTTTCCATAAAATTTTGGGGCAAAACATACAGTTTTTGGCATTTTTTGCCAAAAATCAACATTTTTGATCAAAAACTGATATCATCATCATCATGGTAAGGGTAAAATTCCGCTTCTAAATAGTTTATGCAATTAGTTTGAAAGTTAGAGTACAAAAACGGTTTATGCCATTTGAAGGTCTACCTCAGCCTTACGAATGTATGTTATGGTGAGTTCATAATCTCGGTTAACTCGACGTCCACCGACAACAGTCTTACATGCATGCTATTTACTATACTGCACCTGCACATATATTTAGATAGGTTATTTGCAATCAGGATTACATGCCTAATGCTTGGAAACAGTCAGTAGAGGATGACAGCAAGCTGGTCGTGTTATCAAATAAGAGTCAGCTGCCAGATGTAATTTAAAGGCTTTAAAAATTATTGTGAGGGCGAGACAAGAGACGAAACATTAAAGGTGACGATTTTTTATTAGAATTAGTAGAATGTACTTGAAACATTTTTCAATTATAATTTTGATCTAATTCAAGATTTAGATTAGAAAAGATAAATTAATCGATCGGGTATGGAGGCAATGTCGTTTAGCATTTGACGTAAAGCCGTGGGTCCCCTGTACGAATAGACTCCTTCATGGGTATGCATGTTATGCAAGTACTTGTATAATTGATTGATTGATTGATTGATTGATTGATTGATTGATTGATTGATTGATTGATTGATCTGATGGGCTTGGATGATATTGACCCATATGGTTTCAGCACAAGCATGAGGACGTCTGTTATGATCTATGAGGAAATAACTAATTTGCATATCGATTGAACGTCTCTAAACCATGTAAACCCGAGCATCAGAAACCATAGATAATAGACACATGGATGGTCACCACGATTAACCTTGATTAGCACTGAATAGGATTTCTATAGAGCTAGTAAAATCCTTTTGAAGCTATGTCTGTCTCAGCAGCACTTGAGATTAGAACGGTTTGAATAGCGCGGGAGTTATTATCAATGATAACCAATGGCCCAAGACAATGGTATCTCATGGCGTAGTCTTTGCTCAATCAACAATTCCAATGTCGAATAATGCAATTAATATATTAAAAGTTAATCAAACACCACGGTAAATGAAGACATTTTTAGCTTCCTTCAAAGTGAAATAATATGTTAAGAAGTTTCACCGTGGCTTTTCTTTTACACAAGATTCACCTCAATTGCACCATGAAAAACAGTAAGTCTACCATTGATGTATACAGCAGAACACCTGCAGTGGGTACGATACTAGCCAATGTACCTTTTTAGCATGATTGCATAAGTCTTGACTGTGGGGAAGGCTAGAGGATCCGTTATAGTTAATTGTGAGACACACATATCTTCAATGGTTTATGAAGCTGCCCATCCATGTGCTCTCTTATCTACGCAGAAACCAGCGTATGAATGCCTTACATTTGAATACTCCGGGAAAGGTAGATATTAGTCAACTCCGAGCCATTACGCTTGAAACTTCTAATCATATTTGGGAAGCGGGTAAACTTTGTTGTGAAGCCGCAGAAGCAAAAGAAGAAGCAATGATAACAAACAACAGACGTGAGTCGAACACGCAACCTTAAATTGCCAAGGAATTTGTCTAAATAACACAAAATCAAAACAACAACAAAAACTTTAGAAAAGTACTATATTTTGTTATGTGGAGTATTTACGAAGCGGTGTCAGCATGGAATAAAACACAGACTAAGCTACCGGGTTGTTGTCCTACTTCCCTGTATGGTTGAAATGGTTGAAACTACTTTTAAACGTCCGACTTGACTTAGGCTGCTCAGTGACTAACAATATGTTGTGAAATGTATCACTTAACGTAAAAAAGTTCTTGATGAAATTCATTTTCTACTTTATTATTGTATTAGTGGCGTAACCAGACTTTCAATTGCTGTGGTGCGTCTTTTTTTATTTATTTTTTTATTGTTAACGTCAACTGATATTTGAGATTTAAAATTGACAAAGTAAAAACTTACCACATGAGTCTTTGCTATGATGTAGACAATATACATTTGATTAATTATACCAATGGATTGCAAATTTTAAGGTAGGTCACAATGTCTGTGTCAGCAAACATGTCAGAATACGGGTAATTGGTAAGGACAGCTATTGGCTTCAATATGCCTTTCATTTGTTTCCTTTTTCCTTTATACACAAACACTTGAATCTAATCTTTCGTTACTGTAGGCCGTTCTATGTCAATATTAATATCACATTTCTAAAAGGAGCTCACTGGAAAACCCCGTGGAACTCTGTCTGGCCTAAAATGGGACTTGGAGCCGGTGGGTGAAATTTAGCTCTACTTTTTCCTTTTCTTATTTCCTTTGTTTCGGTCTATTTTGAGAAACAATGGAATCACCAATATTTTCGCGTATTTTCTTTTCTTTTCTTTTTTGATTAGTTAAATGTGGGTCAATTTTGAAAATTTCAAGCTTTGAGCATTAAACATGCATCTCATCTTTCACCAACACTATGATTTTAATTTGCCATGTTATCATATATTGTATATACAAGATTTGCTTTCGCGCTAGAAATTATTTTGTTCTATTAAAAGTTCCCCTGTTACCTGTCACTGAATGTTAAAGCATGGTCTGCAATTATTCTGCCGATGACAGATTTGCAAGGGGTACATGATTTAGTATCACTATCTCCAAAAAAAAACATACTTATTTACAAAACCAAAGACAAATGAATTAATGTTAAGTTCATTTGTCTACTACATTACATTCAAATGGGATAAATGTTAAATGATACAAATGATGACAAATCAGTCATGATACGTGTTTTGTTTTTATGACATTTTGAGACAATATCAATTCACAAATCTTACAAAACGCTTGTGAGTTTTGGATGATTAATCGATTTTTTGCGCTAGGTTTGATTAAAATTTATAATATTCAACAATACACAACCAAGTTATAAGATTACCCGGTACCGGTTGTTTGCACTTTCATAATTAACATGATTAATGTAATACCAGTACGTAAGAAAACTTCCATGATCTGCATGCCACATATGACCCATCATATCTACAGGTATCTTAAGGGTCTCAAATTCAAAATTGTCTCATTTCAAAGCTAAGAAATTAAGTTTTAAAATGACTCCATACTTTTGATGTGTCGGTTTTTGGTTGCAGAGTTACAGTCAAATCTATTTACGGTCAGTAGGTGATTCCCGTAAATTGAATTTATAGAAAAACGTCTTTCGGGCGGTTTTCGTCTCCTTGTTCCCTTGGGCAAGAAACTTTATTCTACTTGCTCCGTGGTCGGACAGTCACGTAAAGCCGTGGGTCCCCTGTACGAATAGACTCCTTCATGAGGTGTGCATGTTATGCAAGTACTTGTATCATTGATTGATTGATTGATTTATTGATTGATTTATTGAAGGTTTGTGTACTATCTAAAACTTGAATAGTAAAGAGAATTTATTTTATTGGATTTTACTACCTTTCTTTAATGCTTTGGTGTTAACTGGCATAATTTTTCTGGCTTGCTATAAAAAAGTAATATCACATTATAATAACAGGTGTCTCGTTATACATATGGCACGTGCACTAGTTCTTTGACCATGACTGGGGATATGGAGCCGGAGACGGGTCCTACCACCGCTTGCAAGATATGATACGCCCATGATAAGAATGCAATTTAAGGCTACGGTTCTTTTTCAGAAAAAAAGATATTGGAATATCATGGTCATTGGTCAAGTTCACTGCGACATTTTGCATACTTCCCGGGGGGGGGGTCTCACATTAGGTTGATATACGGGTATAATTTCACCATTTTAGGTATATCGATGGGTGGGTATTTGTCTTAGACCTGATGCGCCCAAGTGGAAAAATTGGGTGTTTTACGTGAAAATTGTATTTAAAAGCACCCAATTTGGCACAAATTGGGTGTTTTTTGCGGAAAAATGGTATGGTGAAGGGTTGCAAAATTGCCTTTTTTTAGGTATAGCGAACGGTCCTTATCGCGAAGTCTGCGTGGCACACCCCCGTACAAATTTTTTTTTTAGAACCCCCCCCCCCCCCCCCGGGCATACTTACACATGACAAACTATCACAATTTTAGCATCTTCTAAATGGAGTCAACATTTTTCGTTTTTTTTTTTTTTTTCATAATCACCATAAATCTGTGGAAAAAATAACTATGAGATTAAAATCATTACGGTCGAGTACTTTCAATAAATGCTTGCTGTTGCTAAAAATAATTTAATTCCATAATGCCTATCCTGACTGTCGAGATTTGAATAAGATCAGGTGATTTAAATACACAGAATTTCGAGCTCACAACATTTTAACCTACTTTTGGCCAAAAGTTTTCACCAAAAGTAGGTTAAAATGTTACCATTTTAAAATGTCCTTATCGTCATTTTAAAGAGATTTCTGTGAGTGAAATCAGTAGTGGAGGCTAATTTATCTGCAGACTCCATTCTTATATGCCAAAAATCATTGTAGTGTGCAACGTATAAGTTTGTAAATCCGTGCATTGAACATTAACTTCCCCGTAACGATATTCCTGAGGGACAGTAGCACGCCGGTTTAAAGCAGAGACCTTATCACAAAAATCGTGACCTATAATAATCTATATCACGGCAAAGGTGTTCTCAATACCAATCTCATCATGTTGAGGAAGCTACAGATGACAGCGTCCCTAGCGGGATTGTCTCATTCTATCCCCCGTAGTCAGCGGAGAGATTGACAGTAGACAGACCGGTGGACAGATTGTTCCTGTGCACTATATAGAAAGACGTGGATGTTGATAAAAACTGATGATATTTTGATTGAAAGGAGCTCTTGATGGATACATGCTTTTGATATGACCTAATAGAAAATAAGTGAATTCGTATTTTAGTTATTGTGCATGAAATCATTTAATTTATCAGGACCCTAGATTATACAAAAAATACAATTAACCTTTTCAAATACAAGGGAAAACCTCGACACTTAAATTCAGAAATATCATGAATGTTTTACCTCATGCTATAGTCCAAGAAAGTTACTGTTTGACGTCTGACTTATGAATAACTTACATAATAGAAAATGGCCTCCATTTTACTGCTCTTTACCATACCGTATCTTGAGTCTAATACAGTTTAAAGTTCAAAGAGATTGGAGTTTCATGAAGGACCATTTTTGGTATCTATACCTATTTTCAAGGTCTAATGTTATAAGTATAACAATAACAATAGCTTCCATTGGCATAATGAAATTCAAAATGGCCGTCATTTTAACACGACGTGATTCTTTCTGTTTTGGGAGATTAAAGCAATACTATAAGGTGTTAAAAATGAAGCGCCCCCTGTCACTCATGACTTTTGATTTTTTGGGCTTATTGGGTTTGTTTTTGGTAGATATGAATACCCTCCAAACGATTTGGCTCAAAGATGCTTTCTTATGTTATGTGATTCAAACAGCTGCTTGAACACACTGGGGTCTCAAAAAAGCAAGGAATAACTGAACTTTAAGTTTAAGGAAGATGAAAGGAAATGTTACAAACTTAAACATTTCTCACAAAATGAGAATATAGTCTACCAAAATCTATAACAAAAAGAGTTCGCATAACTCTTAATTGTGGGTATTCTTTAAACAATAAGATGTAAATATGTGACTTGCTTTTTAAAATCACAACATGACATTTAACGGGCAATTGGAATGGACTATAATAGTTGGCTTCAATGTTGTCAACTTTGATTGTTATAATGGGTCAATATTCATATCAAAACCTTAAGCAACATGCAAAAACAATCGTTATACTGTAAGCCATTCTATGGCATTATATTGATATCACATTTTTAATAGAAGCTCATTGGAAAACCCCGTGGAACTATGTCTGGTCTAAAATAGTACTTTGAGCAAGTGGGAGGAATCTGGTGCAGTAACTGAACCGTTTTGTTTCCTTTACTGATTTCTTTCGTTTCTTTTTATTTCATGATTGACAAACAATGAAATTGTCAATTATTTCTGCTTCACCTCGTTGTTTTAAGTAGTTTGTTCTAAATTGAAATATGGGTCAATATTCACATCAAAACTTAAGGCATTTAATATTCAATTCATCCTTCATCGTAATATCAAGAACAAATTATAGATGCCAATATCAATATGTCTTTGACCAACTAATAAAAACTAAAGGTACGGCTTAACTGTGTTTTTATTTTTGACACTGGAATAGAGTAAACGCTTTCTCTCAACGGTACAATCTAATGGCCCAAAACTGAATCACAATGAAGAAAACTAATAAAAGTCAATAGAATCAAAGAAACATTTGCCACAGTCGATTTCTGTTATGGTTACTTCTGGAATTGAAAGGCTGGTGTCGAGCACCCAACGTCGACACTGTCTAAGTTAAAACACAGTACCGCCTAAGCGATGCAGAAATGTATGTTTCTTGTTTCATAGATTTGAAAGCGTCTCTAATGTTTTGTTTTTCAAAAGGCACTGAACATTATTTGAGAGTCCGGGGATCTAGAGTGTTAGCAATTATGGTTAATGATTGCACAACCCCAAAATGGAGGGGTCTTTTTCGGGGAGAGATTAATGGGCTGGCTAATACTCGACCTTTCTAGTATTTTGCAAAGATAATTTCATTAGGGAAAAGTTTCTACAACTCTCTAAACAAATCAAAAACTGAAATAATTGTCTTGAAAAATATGAGCATAATTTTGCCTACAAATAGATACAGTTTGGGAGACGTGAAAAATCAAACCAACATAACAGAAAATATTTGGGCGATACATAGACTTTTCACCGGATTTCTTTTTGGCAGTACTTTAAAAATTCAATATTGCACATTTGCCAGTATCTTGAGGTCTGGCAGAGAGAACAAATTCTGCAGACTAGTGCCACCTTGTATCATGATACTCAGTTGAAGCTGAAGTTCCAGAAACACATATATCCGACATTTTCTTATCGCATTTTGCAAATATGGGAAATCATATGGTTACTTCTTAGGGTGTGAGGAATATGGATTTGATATCGATAATTAGGAAAATTAGGATGTCTCCAAAATATCCTTGTATTAAACACGAATTGTTTTGCTAGACAGAGGAAATGTATGATTTTCAACATGTTCAAACAAAACTTGCACTGTTTTTGACAAAATTAAGTATATGTTATATTATCTTTGTATTATCTTTTGGAGACTAATTCCTTCCGTTGAGTTTCTGTTTCCAAAAAAAGATAAATTGATGAGTATGTGGGTTCAATGTCGCTAAAATTTCGACATCTTGGATATTTACCTCTCTCGACGCAATAATACCAGTTTGAAGTATCACCCGTAAATACGCTCGTTTTGAATGCAAATGAGGGAAAGTAATTATTGCATGTCGATTTGACATCTCTAAATCTTCGAGTTTCAAATCCAGCATCTGATAACCTACCGTTTGAAAACTAAGCGTCCAAAAGTGTATAACAGTAAACATGGTAAAGAGAAAACAAGGACATTTTGCCTAAAATGTTACAATAGATCTGACAGATTTAAAAAGCAGTTAGTTAGACTTGATGTGAACAAAATAGAAGGGAGAACAAAAAAACCACGAAAATACCGGCGTGAGTTGAATAATACAACATTTTGATCAATAAATTCTTCCTGTATTGTATTACGATGAAAGTTGTCTAAATGACACGAAAAATAGGTCCACAGATTTTGGTGAGATTTGAGTAAGCGGAATCAGGATACACAGACTTGGCTGTCGAGTTGTCAATCAACCATACACTTCTGTATGGTTGATTAAGAAGTTACTTGTAAATTTTCAACTTAAAGGTGCGTTTTACATATAGGACGTATTGGGGGGTAACGACAAGCAACGTAGACCTGCGAATTGTAGTTTTGAATTTTACGCCGGTCCTCGTTAGTTAAAGTCAGTTCACGTTGGCACACGCCTCTAACCTACGCAGGTTGTCGTTACTATCGGTCGCTTTCAGCTACAAGTTTTAAAATGTTGGGATGACATAGAAAAAGGTTTGATATCGTTGAGATCTCGTTGGCCACCACAACCCTCAGTTCTTTGACGTTTCCATGATCGTTTGTAGTAGTCTGTATACGTTTAGAGGTAGTCACAATTTCGTTGGCAGTAGTTCAACTATTACCAACGAAACTGTGACGAACTCTAAACTATTACCAACGAAATTGTGACGACCTCTATACGTATACAGACTGCTACAAATAATCATGGAAACGTCAAAGAACTGAGGGCTGCGGTGGCCAACGAGATCTCAACGACATCAAATCTTATTTTATGTCATCCCAAAATACACTGGCAGTGTGTTGCAGGGATGTGAGAAGGAATGATAGTGCCACCCGAACAGGGTTGGTGATCTTTTTGATTATACAAAAAAATAAAAATCACGATTTTGTTTTTATTTAAATCGGATTTATCTGAGTTTTTTAGAATTTAAAAAAACATGATCACAAAAACAGGTTTAAACTGTGTTTGAACTGCATTTAGACCAAATACAGCTGACAAGCATTCTTTTTAAATATGTATTAACATTTGACAAATAATCCACTAAATTAAATGAAACAAAAGTTACAAAAATAAAAAATCTTTACATTTAGTGATTCAATTGGTGTCAATCAGGATACACAACTGCCTTGAGACTGGAAAAGCTGTGAAACCAGTGATTTTGTTCAAAGCCGTGAAAATGGAATAGATCCAAAGTTCAAATTAAGATGTTTACATCTAAAGTTATGATTAGCTTCTACATGTACATATTAGTGCCTTACTACAGTCCGGTCCAACTGCCCATTTAGGAAAGGTTGCCTGATACGGCAGCACCTTTCCCAATCTGGCAAGCATAATACCCAGAATGCACTGCAAAGCCTATTGTATTTTAAAAAATCTTAGCTGTGAACCAAACGACACTTTGGTTGGCGATGATTTTTGGTACACAGCAAGAAGGTCATATTTGGAGGGTTTTC
>JXSR01S070036.1:4910-22287 GCA_000969725.1 Ophiothrix spiculata
GCTTGTTATAGCTAGAAGAAATTACACTGTATCTGCTCTGCTTCTTGATTCCAGACACTAGTATTGATCATACATGGAAATTGTGTCGGCATAAATGAGCCAATAGGTCAAATGAAAAAGAACCTCCCACCTCTTAATAACAACCATTGTGTGATACACAGACAGCAACTTTATCTGAAAACAAACTCATGTCCATAGGTGAGGCAATAAAATTGATAAGATTAAAGGAACAAGATGCAGCATCTAATAAAGCTATATTTCAAATGGTCACAGCTCTCGTCATTGACCATCACAATCAATGCACTTCAACAAGGCACCTGACTGTCAAATAAAGACCAATCCGTCAAGTGTTTACTGTGTTGGTTTTATTAACTGCATGCCCTCTATTGAGAGTACCACAATTATCACGTCCTGATACATTTGAATGAGACAAATAATGCATGAACTGCATATCGACAGCATGCAGTATGTGCTTTATGAAATATATCCAATTCACTGGTGATAAGTAGGCCTACCGCCGATCTTGGGACACTGCATTTCGTCTTTGGGAACAACTCAGTAATGGTTCCATTGAATTGGTCTATAAGAGTGATGTAAATATCCCATAAACCTAGAAGTACAAACGAAGGTAATGACATCATCCCCCATTTCAGAATTTGATGACATCAGCACTAAGAAATAAGAGTCAGGGGATTTTTAGAGGGAGCAAATTCACATTTTCCTGTCATAGCCCTGATTTCAGTGCCTTGTCCAACCCCACCTGTCCAACAGCTTCTATCCATAGTTGATAACACCAAGCATTCGCCCGCTGCCTGGTCTCGTTGTTGGGTCCGTGGGAGGGGCAATCAGGGGAACAGTGCTAGTTCTATCCTGTCACTTAATTTGTGCTCTTTACACAATATGATTTCCTTTATCAATCTTTAATGTGCCAAAATTGAATGTGTACTTACCCTCTCTGAAATAAGTCAATGTTATGAAATTTTTCCAGCTCAACTGAGAACTCATAAGTAGCCTGAATATCCGCCATTATTAAGTGAGCCCTCTGAGCCTAGAAGTAGAAGGTACCCAGATGGTACCACAGCTTGCGTGTCCGGACAACCTGCTTGAAGATGTATGATGTACAGATGAGGACAAGATCTGAAAAGACAAAATAATACGTGAGAAATTGATTAACGGGATTGCCTATCATTCTGATTCCTACATTTTTCTTTTTTCTACACATGACAATTTTGTGTTGTTATAGGAACAGCAGGTCCATACAAACTTTCCAATGTGATTGCTTTCTCAAAAACAAAAAAATGTCGCCATCAATAACAAGTCTATCCACCTTTAGCATTGATGGTTACAGGTAATCATAATTTAATTGGCACCTGAATGACATTGTCCTGATGTTTCAGCTTTATATTGTGTCGAATTAAATAAGATAGCTATTGCATTTGAGCTCTATTTATGGGGAAAGAACTCACAATAAACACCAAATGTGTCTTATAAATAATTGAATATAGGAATGCTACACTGACCCAAGTCCATGCTTCCCTACTGAGGCCAAAGAGAGTATATTTAACTATTATGATGACTATAATTGCCATTCAAAAATCAATACTGGGCATTGATCATCACTTCCTTATGTATGTGTAAGGCAGCGTGGACTTGGGTCAGTGTTGCTTTCCTATATTCAATTGCCAAGAATGATATATCGAGGGTTGAGAGCCACAAGGCCGCATATGCACGGCAATAAAAGTGCCACAAGGCCATATTACCACCTTTGTTGCACGTGCAAACTATACGGCCTTTTGGCTCTTTTTTTTTTGTGCAGATACAGCCTTGTGGCTCTCAACCCTATTAATCAGGGCCTCTTAGAATAGCAGTGCTCAGTCACTGAAGGGGCTACCCTGAATAAAGAAAGCTTAAATAAATAAAGAAAGAAAGGAAACTAAGGAGTTCAAAAGTTTGGGAAGTTACTGTGAGTAAAAGGGGTTAACTAATTTCTTAGAGAAATTGTAGTGATTTCCGACTTTTGAATGTATTTGCACTATTCAGTGGGTATATTCTCCAAATTAATGATTCTGTTGCCATTTTCATTCTTTTTTTAATTCGTGATTAATTTCACAATCTTGATTGTTGCAGAAGCATGGTAATTTAAAATGTACATGGTCCAATTTTTCAAAATTTGGATTTCGCTTTCATATGAAAAATCAACACTAGAGAAGCCTAAATTTCAAATTTCAGTTAAATCGACCCCAGTAACATAAGGTCCCATCAAAAACTTGACCCGACCCTAACTCACTAACCATGACTCGACCATAGCCCTGACCCTGAACATATCCTACCCTTACCCCTACTCCTAACCCTTAACCCTAAAATTTCCGAAGGGACATACACAGTGGCGTAACCAGCTTTGACCGTCCGGGGGGGCAAGCTGCCCCCCCGGACACCCCCCTGGTTACGCCACTGGACATACAGTATACTTGGTCCGAAATTTTCAGTGTAACCGTTAATGAAACCTTTACCTTAAAATTGTAATCATGATCATAATCCACAATCCTGATGTAAATAAACCTGTACTTTTCTACTTTTAAGAACCTTAAACATTCTTCCTAGATTAACTATGTTGTGTGACAACCATAAAATAACAAACACACTTTCTCATATTTCTAAAGCAATATTTGCAAGAACAGTGGCGGATTCTTATTAGGCCAAACAAAAAATAGCTGTCGCACACGTTTGTACAGTCGGGTGATCTTGAGGAAAAATATGCAGTAAATTTTTTTTTTTCAAGATTTTTTTTTAATTTAGATTTTTTCTAGCATTTTTTTTAAATCATACATTTTCTCACCAAAAACAAATTCATGCACATGATAGGAATAAAATACTTTATTTTTATGGTTTGTCTTGGAGCAATGTCAACATATGGAGCTCAGAACTTATGATTCATTATTGATATACCATGAAAAACCCATGTTGGGAATAAAAATAAACAAATCACATTCTGCATTAATTTTCAAGCCACACATTAGCTTCAAGACGAACCAATTGTTTTGTTTGGTCTTACCTAAAAAATAGAGATTAGGCTGTAGATCATGAATTACCTCTTCAAGTGAGTGGAACATTGCAATATTATCATCATAACATGTAATTTCAGCCATTATTGTCTCAAGAAAAAACACGTTATTGTAAATACAATTTTTGGCATTTCTTTCTATCCTGTAACATACATATATTTCTCTACAATTTAATTTCTCAACAATGTTTTAAAAATTCTCAAAAATGTCAAAAACCGAGCCCCTCATTAATAACATTTTTGGCTTTTCTTTATATCTTGTAACACACATTTAATTTCTCTAGAGTTTAATTTCTCAATAATGTTAATGTCAAAAACCAAACCCTTATTACATTATCACCCATAAAAAAACAGTTGATTTCTACATCTATGTATTAATGTTTCAATTAATAGCTTGGCCAAAACATATTACATGGGAGTATAGCTTCATTGTAAAAAAAACAATAAATATAACAATAACAATGATGCTGAACTTAGACATTGATCGTTAATCATAAATTAAAAAAAGAAATCTCTATTAATTAAATTACCTTTGTAAACTATTCATATAAAATTCCCCATCCATGTATGAATTTTTGTGTAGGATGATCAAATGCACACCTACAATGTTGTTAAGCTTTTAAACAAGCCAGCCTGTGGATATTTGTTGACAGGTTATATATTATTTACCCTACTATCATCATGAATCTAAAGCTGTAACTTACAAATTCAACACCGTATTCTTCCCAGGCAGTCACTCTATCTTCCTCTATAATTATCAGAGTTAATTATCTTACATGTACTTCATGAACCCGGGGGTATTCAAATTTGGTTTAGGGACGTGCTTCTGGGAAAATTGAAAAGCCATCCATCCAAATACCAGTTTTAAAGAAAAAGGGACCAATCCATATACCAGATCGCCCAAATTTTGGGTCAAATTTAATCAAAAACCAAATTTTTCTCAAAATTTGAACTATTTTGGCAAAATTATCTTAAGCTTTGAGAAGAAATGTCAAAATTTGTGCCATTTGGCGGCAAATTTTAGAAAATTTTGAAAAATGAACCCATCAAAATACCACATTTTGCGAAGAAAAAGAACCGATTGAAATACCAGAAAGCCTGATTTTGCTACCCATTATTTGTGGCACGTCCCCATAACCCCTTTTGTACTAAGGGTAATGAACCAAGCACATACATCCATATTTGCTCTATAGACCCGGACCTATGTTTTAATTCAATCGCCCATGTCTGAGTTTTCAAATTCAAAAAAATAGAGGACTAAAATCAGTGCCAATGTTAGGGTTATGGTAGGTTTAGGGTTAGAGTTGAGTCATGGTTAGTGAGTTAGGCCTGAAAACACATTTTGGGTGCACCTCTCTTTCAAAATAGGAGTCTTTAGAACTGAGGTTATTTTGAATTGGGCACCTTAGAGGCTAATATACTTGTTGAGCAGAAGAGGAGGCTTGAAAAGGGTCTTGGCAGTAGCCCAATACCCATACCTTTCATAAATGTGAGTGCCCCCTGGCTAAACACTTCCATGATATGTCAGCATCAAGTGTGGCCTCCACAATATATTCATCTTGATAGGCCTTTTCACAAACATCAATTAGGACACCCTTTTCACAGACAAACAATTAAACAAATTAACCTAGATGTACATTGTAACTGCAAATTTAAACATCTAATTACATGATGTGCGACTTTCTGATTACAACATTTATACAAATTTCAGAGAAACGCTACGTCAGTGACCTACATTTCTGAGGTGATTTACAGTTATTTCTTTGACGTTCCTAACTTTTCAATTCCTTATAAGCCGGAGGAAATAGACAATGAAAGTGCAAATACAGCTTGTATAATACCTTTTTTTAACATTTGTATAATACCTTTTTTTAACATTCCTGTAAATTAATTAAAGGGACTGGCCTAGATTCTTCCCTCCACTTTAAATTTCTATCTAAACTTTTTTACATGAATCAACAGAACATGTTTAAAGTAATATAACCTACCACTAATCTAAATTCAGGGGCTGTCTTTTAAGGCGCTACAGAGTTTTGCTCTTCTTAATTGCTCTCCTCGATTGCTCTATGCTCTAGGTGAGCAATTTGGTGCTCCTCATAGAATGTAAGGTTTCTAATTGCTTTGAGCACTTCTTTTGCTCTCCTTATGCTCACCTAAAAATATTCAGAGGAGCCATTTAATTCTTGCCTAGAAATTTCAAATTTCAGCCTGAATTTGTGCAATATCAGAAAAAATTGCAATTCTTTTCAAACTTTTATTGGTTTTTTTTTCTCCAGAGGAAAAAATGGTGTGAAAAACCAGTGTTTCTAGTTTTAAATCTTATCAATATTTTGTTTCTATGTTGTGATAGTCAAGCAAATTATTTATGATTGAATTGTTTCTCTTTTAGGATAATAAATTTTCTTTGGAAGCTTTGATTGATATTTTAACTGGTAAATATACGAAACACTGTCAAAGTCACACCACCATCACAGAATGATATATTACAAATTAGTTTCCTCTCAATTTTAGACATTTCTTTGTGGATTTTTTTTACTTTTTTGATTTTACTATATTTGTAAGCTAAGCTTTATTTAAAGCATTTCCATAAGAGTTTGATTCTAAGTGGAATCAAGACTAGTCCCTTTAAACTCTTACATTGTGATGACTCGCCCTGAAAGCAGGGACTTTGCAGATGATATCAATTTGATTTTATTATTTCATCTGTAACGGCATTTTCTAACCTTTAAAATGACACCTTACATGTTGAAATTGATCAAGGCGATCAACTTTTACAACAGAAAATCTACTGGAAATTCTTTTTATTTTCTTTATTTTTTGCTGTCTATTTTCATCAGTTTCTTGAACAGTGTTCTGTCGCAAAGTCCTTTTTTTTCTGGGTGAGCCGTCACAATTTAGCAAGACTTTAAGAAGCTTGGACAACATTTCAAAATTTTATTTGTGGATGATTTACACTTCATATGCTAGAAAATAAGTCAATTATCAAATATTAAGAACATTTTGATTAAAACCTTCTGGAAAGTCAAAAATTTGAATTTTTATTTTGTTTGTTGATCTTGGGTATGAGCCTATTCTCTAAACATATTTATTGATGCTATATGAGGGATACTCTGGCAAAATGAGAGGAAAGTTACAAGTTTCAAAATTGAGTTAATGACATATTTTAATTCTCTATAATCTCAGCTTTTGAATAATATGTCACACTTTCTTTCTCCATTCTTCATTAAGGCTGCGATCACATAGAAGTATACGGTATTTGCTATATGCTCCAGAGGGAGGCACTCATATTTGAAATTGACATTAACCATGAATAATTGTACTCCTGGGAAATTTGACCTTCAAAACTTAAGGTAAATAGGAAAACACTAATGCATGTATGTTTTTGTGTAAAAAAAACAAAATTTGACTTTTTCACCCTATTTTTAAGATGCCAATTATTCAAAATGTAGATTTGTGACTTTCCTCTCATTGTCAATCTAAAAAGATTGATACAAAATTAAATCTATACTAAAATTTCAAGTATTCATTTTCAAGTTAGGAGCTTTTAGGATTTGAAAATATCCATCTATAGGTTTTGCTGTAATTACTGTCATGGGTCCCGACAATAGTTGGAAAATTATACATTTTCTCATTTTTCTCAAAAATGCAGAAAAATATGTGTGAACAGGTTTAGATTTCTAACATAGATCAGTCAAGAATTCTTGTTAGCTAAAAGTGTGGATTTTGATATTACAAGTGGTCTTGGCAATGAAATGAGGATTGTGAACTGCCCCTTTAAAATAGAGGAGGGATGACAAATTGTATGCGAAAAATGTAACCAATGCCCCCCCCCCCTTTATAAAATATACTACAATGTCAAGATTGATAAACGCTAAAAATAGTGTGTACATTACATGTCTTCTGACAAACGGAATTCACAAAGCAAATATTTGCAATGTTTGCAGACCAGTACAGTGATTGACAGCAAAGTCCCGAGGGGCACTCAACTTTGAGATACGCACCATGTGTCACCACATGGTGTTTTTTTTTGCTTGTTATCACCGAAAGACACCCTATTTTTACCAACTGTCACTCAATAACTTAAAAATACCTTGTCACTAACACAACCTTTGTTACTCAAAGACCCACCATTTTCTAAATTTGATGTAAATTTGGCAAAAATCATCGACAATTTTGCAAAATTCATCAAAATTTTTGCGCATTTTTGGCCATTTCGACCCAGAAAGACCCTACTTTTATGAGAATTTTGCCCAGAGACCCCTAATCTTTTGCACTACATCACCGAAAGACCCCCTATTTTGACCCAATTTGTAACCGAAAGATCCCTACTTCCGAGGTGCTTGGTGGCACTCTTACGTCACTTTCATATGTGAGTGCCCCCCTCCCGCCGGGTGCAAAGTCAAGCCAGACATTGTTTTCTTACAACAATATGCTATGTGGATGGATTTATTCATGAGGAGATTGGCCAGGCAGTGTTCAGCAGGATGATAATTGGTATTCATGAATTTTAGTCGGCAATTGAGTTAGCGCAACAGACTTAGTTGACACCTTGTATCACACGGAATGGGACTGACTAATGGGCACACTACACTAAATAACTAACACTCGCAATCCGGCATTTCTAAAATCGGCAAAATTGACTGCCCTTCTAAAATGAGGACTTCAAAACGTATGGAAGGGCAATATGTTGGGTCAATATTTTGTTCAAATTAAAAATTTAGGTTTATCTAAAGATGCTCTGATGACAATTTTGATCTCCAGATTACTTTGGTAAAATTTAAAGGGTTTTCCTTAATTTGCGCTTGATTCTGGTAGTACAAAATTTGGCTGTCAGTGATAGGGAGCGTTATTACTTCAGCGTCCAGTATTTTGAAATTTTTGCCTTGATGGTGTACTTTTATCATCATTTTGTGTTCGTAGAGATCATAATCATCTGAGACAAGGCAGTGTTGAAGCAACCAGTTGCTTTATTATTGAGTTCTCGGGTGTTTTAAGGAAGCCAATTTGTACAGTAGGTCAATAGGAAGTTATTTTGTGGTGTGTCGCCTATTAAATAGGCCTACAAAGAAATATATTTGGTTTTCTGTACAATTCTACTAAAACCACAATTATCATTATGAACAAACAGTGACAAATTACAATTTTATGACTGATTATGATATAAATTGACTGCCTATTATAAAAGGTATCCATTTTATTATTTTGTATAGTCTTGTTGCGATTTTGCGATGCGTTGTCAGAAGGCTAAACAAAACAGTGACTGTGAAAATGACGCTTTATGTCCTTTCGTAAAAATAACAATGTAAATATTGTGGATTTTGTATCAGATACTACAAGCATAGATGATAATGCGCTTTTGCCCAGGATTTGTGAAGATGGTAGCACTGATGGTAAAGTTAAACGATATTAAAGCATTTCACTGTATCAACATTTACAACACAGTATCAACGTTATCCACAAATGGGATTTAAAATCATTTCACCAACAATCATGAAATACTCATCCAAGCTTCAGTCCTTTCCCAATTGTATTAGGTAAAACTTCACAAAAGTTATATAAATGAACGTCAAGACATCAAAATGATAAAAAATATCGATCTCAAGTCGATGTAGAGTTGAGCAGAGGGATGTTCAAGATTCAAACTGACCCTTGCATTATCATTTCAGATCTTCACGTTTAAGGAGCTCAGTTGCACAGGAGCTGCTCCTACAGCTCTCCTTAACATCATTCCAGGAGTGCCTTTCTTTGAGCTCCCTTTCCCCCCCCCCCCCCCATGAGACAACTTTTAATAATTTGGGGGAATATTTATACCTTTTTTAAAATAACAAAAATTAGGTTAAACAAACTCTGTTGAAACATTGCAGCGAGACTGTACTGGTAAGCATTTACGCTAATGAATGTCGACACAGCAAAAATGCTGTTGTAGACAATATTGTCAACAAAGCGTTGTCGACACCAACCTATTGGAAACTTGATCTTTCATCTGGCATTTTGGTATTGTAGTACAGTAGGTAGGAATGTCCCACAGTGTCCACATATCAATTATACACTATACCAGTAGTAGTAAAAATAAACAAATTCATATTATAACATACCATGTATGCTGCAATCAGCCATAAAGGAGCTTATAAACGTATTTACTGTATCGTTCCTATTAATTGCCCACTGGGTGGCGACATTTCATGAAGGGTGGGCAATTAATAGCTCTAGGATGCACTTCACAAAATAAATGTCGCCCTCAAGTGTTTTAAAATTAGCGCTGAAAACCAACCACTGTCGAAGTTCCTAAAAAGAGTGGGAAAAATTTAATTAGACCCTAGATTGGTCATTGGTTTTTTTTATTAGATACTGTAAAGGGACTAATTTTCGCTCTAGGATTTAATTTCGCTAATTTCGCTAGACTGAAAATTTGCTAAATTAAATCCCTTGCTAAAATTTTATTTACCATTGAAATTAATGTAAAATGTTCTAAATTAGTGAAATTAAATCCCATCCAAATTGCTGATAAATTGAAATTCGCTAAAATTTGTCCTCGCCAAATTAAATCCCTTTACAGTATTTTGTCCTAAATCTTTCCCCAGCATCTGACCATATACAATGCCCATAGTCCATGGTTTGGCTGACTTTTGACATGTTTTCTTTGCTATCTTCCACACACACAAACTAGAAATACAGTGCAATTTTGGCTGAAGTAGCAGATGCCACTTTGAAATGGGCTTTCGCGAAATCAAGCCGTTAAACCCATATCAAAATTCACCTTAAATGCAAGGTTACGTCATAATCTTGAAGAAAAATAGGGTGTGAACAAGAGCTATTCATTAATTTGGCCGGGAAATGACCATATTTGACCTTTGTTTTTAAAACATGTAAAAGAATAGGCCAGCTATTTACTGGTGTGCACCCTCTAGACTGATTTTCAACATCAAAATTTGCACAAAATTGCCACATACGCTTTTAAAACAATTGCAGCAATTTACTGTTATATGGCCGCCAATAACTCAGAAGTACTGAAAATTTCTTGGATCACGATCTCATTGATTAACTTCAGGTATCGTTTCCTGTTAGTTGCGATTGTTGGTATAAGCTTACTGATAAAACATACGAAAATGCTTCAAAATTTTATGTTTTTGAACACTTCTCTTTTTTTAGGGTGGGTGTTTAATAGAGCATGGGTGATTATTAGGAACAATACGGTAAGGCTACTTTCAAACATACTTTCTTATACAGGTCTACAGAAAATCAAAACTTTAATTCAATTTTACTTTAAAAATTGGACACTTTTTAAAATTACCATAATTCAAAAATGTAAACTGGGTTTTTCCTTTTTATTTTCTTACAACCACTCCCAATATTTTTGAGAGGGGCAGCTGTAACGAGGTAAAACCTCACTATCCTTATCATATCTACAAACTTGTAACATTTTGAAACATGGTGAAACAGCTCTGGGGAAAAAACATATAAATTATTGTTTATTTCTTATTGCCCCCGGATTTTAAAATGTGTGTCGCAAAATTTCCCCCCCCCCCCCACGGTCCCATTTTCTTTTTTAAAAAAAGCTTGAATTAACTGGAAAAGTTATATTACACTGTTTCCAATGAGTGACGTGCAAGAACGAATTGTCTCCAATGTACAAATTGGGTGGAGAAATTGTTCATTGACAAGAATGAGGTACTTGATGTAAATAATCCATTTTTTAAATAACATCAACAACAAAAAATCACTTCCTGCAAATGCAGTAAGAATAGATTGAGTAACTGTATATTCTACAACATGGTAAACAAAAACATTTCCCAAATGCCAGCTCTTAGTTTGATATTCCAGTCCTCCTTGGATACAATACCTTTCAAATGATACCAAACACATGCCATGAAATAAAAGCACATTTTTATTAGAAGGACCGCCAGATTTGAAAATAGGTCAAAACATGGAAAACTGTATTGAAATTTCCCATAGAGGATCCCAATTTTTGACATTATATACTTGATTGAATTTCGATGTATGTTTTTCATACATAACTTCGCCATTTGTTACTCATTTATGAAGTGGTTGACCCCTCATTTAAGGACTTACGAACTTACAGACTTACGGAATTGATGGGTAATTTTTAGGCACTCGCCTTTAAAACCCCATATCTAAGCCAATAATTCTAGAGTTCGGTTTTGAATGAGGTGACTGAAGGTGCACTGATGACTTGTTGCGGTAGATTGTTCCATTCATCAATAACTCTTTGAGTGAAATAATCCTTCCTGCATCGAAGTCCTTTATGCAATCTGGGTTTGAAGACTTTCTTACTGTGTCCTCTTGTAATGCTGCTATCGTCAGCCATTTTGAAAAACTTTTCTAACTTCACCTTTTCAAGCCCATTTATGATTTTGTAAACTTCATTCAGATCTCCACGCAGTCTTCTTGTCTCTAGTGTAAATAGATCTAGTGATCCAATCTCTCCTCATAAGGAAGCTCTTTCAATTCCGGAATTAACTTGGTTGCTCTTCTTTGCACTTTCTTAAGTATTGTGATATCTTTCTTCAGGCCTGGATTCCATGCTGGAACACAATACTCGAGATGAGGTCTTATGTAAGATCTATATAATATCTGAAAGGCATCTTGATCGAAATGCTTGAAGGTTCTTTTGATGACTCGAAGAGAATTCATTGCTTTCTGTGACGCATTGGAACATTAGGATGCTGGGTTTGCAGTCATTTGTAATATATACACACCTAAATCTTTCTCACTTTCAATTTCATCTAGTGCTGCCCCATCCATCTTGTAGCTTCCACCCGGATTATTGTGTCCCATGTGCATTACTTTACACTTTGCTGTGTTAAATTTCAGAAGCTATGTTGTAAACCAATCAAGAAGACTGTCTATATCCTTCTGCATTTCTTGTACATCACCATTCGAGTTCATACTGTTGAACACTAGTTTGAAGTGTCATCCGCAAACATCTGTACCTCTGAGTTGATAACTTCCGGAAGATCATTTATATATACTATGAATAAGAGCGGTCCGAGCACTGATCCTTGCGGAACCCCACTAGTAACCTCTGCTTCTGGTGACTTGCCTTTTCTTACTGCTACATATTGTGATCTCCCACAGAGAAAGCCTTGGATCCATTTCAGAATATTGCCTTTGATACCATAGGAACTGAGCTTGCTCAAGAGTCTCTTGTGTGGCAATGAGTCGAATGCTTTCTGGTAATCAAGGAAAACAACATCCACTCCATTCCCTTTATCTAAATTATCTGTTATATCTTCCAACGTCTCCAGCAAATTAGTCAGGCAGGATTTTCCCTTAGAGAAGCCATGCTGCTTTTCAGAAAGTGCACTGTGCTCATCAAGATGTTCTTGGATCTTGTCTCTAATGAAAGATTCCATTACCTTACACGGAATACACGTCAAACTCACAGGCCTGTAGTTGCCAGGTTTCATTTTCGACCCCTTCTTGAATATTGGTGTAACCCTTGCTGTTTTCCAATCTGCAGGCAAAATTCATGTGTCCAACGTTTTTTTAAAGATGAGGTACAATGGGAGTGCTAATTCTCTACTGCATTCCTGAGGACTCTTGGGTGAAATTGGTCCTGTCCTGGGCATTTATCTCCATTCAACTTTTTCAACTTATCTTCTATATCCTCTATCGTGAACTCAAAATCTGACAGTTCATCCTCAATAACATTGGGTAAAATCGGTATCTCACCATCTGGTTCCTTGGTATAGGCTGATTGAAAGAATGAACTCAATACTTACCTTCAGGAGAGCTTTTTAAAGCTCCCCTGGGTATTTTAAAACTGAGTTCCTGGAGTAACTCACTCCACTTGTTCATAATACAGCTGGCATTTGTATAAAAACATTTACCTTTACTCCTGCTGCTTGAATCATCACTTCCTAGTGTAGGACCATCTTTCTGGATACTGGTAGCGCTAAATGTCTCTAAGTCAATATCGGAATCATAATTGTCTATCGTAATATAATTTATCTTTTGATTCACAGTCTTTGAAGTATTTACTTCCTGTACAGAATTTTCTGTGCTGTAGTGTTTATGTGCAGGTTTTTATATGTACATTGTCTCTTTCTTTTTTGAAAGATCTGGTTCGTCTTGAGCCTGCCTACATTTGCCATCAATATTGTTGCTTTCTGGAACTTCCAGGGGATGGCCATTTTGCACGTCTCCCCTTACTGTAAAGTCCTGCAAACTCTGTTCTCCACTGTTTCCTTCTGCTCTCCTGTCATTAGACACTGGCTGGATTTCAGATGGACAAAATGCTGCTCTTCTGGTAGCAGAAATTTCTGACGTGATTGGCAGGTCAGTTGGTGCTCTGGAAATTAATAGTGTGTGGTGCAGGTGCTAGTAAAAATTCCAATGCAAGTCCATTGATAAATTACCATTCTTTGGGCCTGGCTCTCTGTCTGCTTGTACCTTGTTTACCACGAAAGGAGCTATGCAAAGATATCAATATCTTCCCACCTCTTATTACAACATCCTCACCTTTTTGCCATCTTTCTTTCAATTCTTCTCTCAGCCTTCTGTTCTCTTCACGTTCCTTTAGTGTTATATCAGGTGTGATGTAAATTAAGGATAGGGTGTCATCTTGACTGGTACATGTACAATGTAGTTTCTTGGTATTAGTTAACACTTTCTTCTTATCGTTAGTGCTATTTAAAGTTACCTTCAGTAGTCTTCCAGATGCCATGTCAGACTTCTTACCAAGGCGTATTGGCTTTAAGTTATCTTGGTGATCTGTTATGTCAAGAGTCTCTAACACCTCACCAGTTTTTTCTGCATCATATTCCTTCCGTTCTTCAGGTTCATCACTGTCACTTTCTTGTACATTGTGCAATATGATATTACATTCTCTTTTTACCTTTTCATCTTTCTCGTCCATATATTGGTATACCTTTCTTTCAACTACATTGTCTAGGTTGTTTTCTCTTTGGTTTCTGAAGGTTTAATACCTTTCAAGGCCTTTTGAAAATGTAATACCTTTCAAGACAAATTAAAATTTCAGTAAACAAATAAAGTTGAAAATTTTGTGAATGTCCCTGTACAACAGAAGAAGAAGAAGAAAAAGGTATGGTTAACACAAAAATGCATTGTTAATGCCATTTTTGAGATTTTGGTAACTAGTCCAAGAGCTGTGACCATGGACCATCATTAACTTTTATCATTGGCTATTATAATTTTTATAGGTCCTTGACCTAGGTCACAGGAATAATGCATAAAGTATTACACTTTAGCCATTTAAGCTTTCTAAGTTTTGACATGAAATATTTGAAAAATAAAAAACCTAAAATTCCACTTAGCATCTAGGCAACATCTTTTGATAGTGTAGAATCATTACAAACATAATTAAAACCCAAAGAAGAAATTTATCATCCAAAATCTGGACGTAAACAAAGTTGAGGTTCTCAAATTCGGAAACCAAATGTTACAACATGTACACAAGGTAAGTTTAGGCCAAAAAATCACACATTTTGAATCTAAATGTTAACAAACTACCTATCATGAGATGCACAAGACTCTCAAGGAGCTTACTAATTATAAAATTTGTGAACAGCTTCAATATTTTGGCTGAATTTGAAGTGTGGACTTAGTCCTAAGATTGTCTGTACAGACATGCTTAAATGGCAGGATAGCATTTCCCATGAATGGTGCCACTTGAGACTATTTGGTACCAGCATGTTGCTCATATTTTTCTCATGACCAATGTGAAATTTAACGGCTGAATTGTTTGGTTTTGGAGATATTTATATGAAAATGTGTCTAATTATGGTAACCATAAAATAGCCCGACTTGATTTGGCGTAAATTCTGAAAGCAGATGTCCTAAATAGAACCTTCTGCGCACGCATAGTGCCGGGCAAGGAACAATGGATATGACCGCGCACACTGCCGGGCATGACGTCCTATGTCAACTCATCTATAGGATGATCTGAAATACAAAAATGCCTGTAAAATCCAAACAGTTTGACTGATTTAGCTGAAATTTGAAACTTAAAAATCTTGATTGGCCATCTTTCATGATATGACATTGAAGCGGTAGTTCCCTCGCCTTGCACCAATGAGGTCCTGGGTTCGAGTCCCACGCTCGGCGCTTTATATGCATTTGGTTTTCAGTCCATGCTAGTGGTGAGCTCAAATTGGCCTCTAGAAGGCTCACTCTTTTGCAAAAAATTGTGGCCAGGAGTGGGGAAATCAGAAAAGTTGATTTTTAATCCCTAAATGTGAAAAGTTTTCAGTAAAAAATGTGGGTCTCAAATCCTTGATACATAAACATATCTGATAGTAACAGCCAAATTTCATGAAATGGAAGCGCTTTTTTGTAAAATGCTCCTTCGTGGTGAAAAAATGGGTCTTGACACACAGAACAGTACACAGTAAATTAGCAATACCAGGGTCACAATTTTTGTGCAAATTTTGGGAAATTTCAGGACCTGTTTTTCACCCACAACAGGCCTTTATTTTTAAGGCGAGCTAGAGTGATTGCTCTCCTATGCTCGCCTAAACAAGACTTAGGAGAGCAATATTTAGCTCAACTCAAACTGCTAAAACCAGCTAATATCTAATGATGTGCCCTGAAATCACTCTCCTGACAACTCTTGAACATTTCAGGAGAGTAATTTATAGCTCCTCAGCCTTGGCTCAGGCTCAGCATTTTCCAAAAATGAAGCCCTGGCCCCTGCCACAACTTCACCATTTCTTCACCGTTTCAGATGGTTGACCCCTTATTTTGAAGGGAATTAAAATATCTTTCCATCTAACATCAAATTGTTGAAAACAAATGATTTTAAAATTTTTATGAAAATGCCTATCCATGCTCTCTTCCGCAGGTTTTTCTCCGGGTACTCCGCGCGCCAGTCTCCGGTTTTCCTAAGTTCTGCATCCAAAACTGAATTTAAAAAACATCTTGGAGCCCTGTTGAAGATAAGCTTCCTTTAGCTTACTTAAACTTGGTACCTGGTACCAAGTTGGGTTTCCTTGGCGAAAGCTATAAAACTAACGTTCTATTCGTATCTGGAACAATCTACCACCATCTACTGTGATTCTACCAACTGTTGCAGCCCTAGTCTGAAGCAGCCCTCCCAGCCATCAGGCAGGCAGCAGAATCTTGTAGGTCATCACCCAGTTTATTCAATATTTGGCATCTATATTGTTGTGGCGGACACTTGCACCCATCCTAGTTTAGCTCAAGTAGAGCTAAGTAATGATTAAGGATTACGCTATCAAGAATCAAGATGAAAATTAAATTTTGGAAAATAGGACCAGTCTAGACCTACTAGTATGTCGACAAAACATTATATGTATTGTAGACATACTGATCTCCATTGAACAATGGTTAATTTTGCCAATTTTTTGAAGTCTCAATTTTGAACAACTTGCACCATGAAAAATATGGGAAATGTGCTCTTGCACACCTTATTGAGTTGCTTAAGCCATAGGCCATGGTAGTCAAGGAGTTTACCAAACATAATGTCATAAACTTGTGAAAATTCATGATCATTTTTATGTAAACAAACACCTAAAATTAAAAAATGCATGATCAAAGTACACATTTTGATTTTTTTAATCACCAAACACTCAAGTAGATACTCATTAATATTGTTAACAATAATACATGAGTGATCCAACAAAAAAGGAATGACAAATAGCAAAAAAGTCGGTGGCTAATTTTATGCGTTGTATTGGAAGAAATGTCAAACTGTAATGGCTGCCGTGGTCGTCTAGACCAGTCCAAGACCAAGCTCAGGGACTCGGTTTTAAGGCGCGCGCGCGCGATAGCACGCTACTGCGCGCCTTAACTCACTTTTGGTAGCGCGATTTGTCGCGCCCCTTGCATTACCCAGGCCCGGGGTTTTCTCCACGCCGGAACAAAACCAAAAAAATGTCGCTTCCGATCGGCAAATAATTGGTCATTAAAAAATAAAAAATCGAGCAATCTGTAAAAAGTCTCAGCTAAAAACAAGTAATATTGTAACATTTTGACGATAAATATGCATAAAAATCATTTTTGAAGGCATTTTCACAGCCATAACAAACCTTGATGTGTTTTCCTTAACATTATTTATTAATTTATGCATAGCAGTGACGTAAAATGGGGAAATATATAAAAAAACGTATGGGGTACGTTGCAAAAAAAAAAAGAATTAAGGAATGATGTTGTTTGATAGGAAACATTCCCAAATTTAATACAAAATGTTTAATTACTCGTCTAACATGTTGACAATACCTAATGCACCATTTTATTTCCACGAAATTGCGAACAAATATGTCTATTTATAATTAAAGTCGCCGCGGTAAATTTTGTTAAATTCTGTTCCGAGAC
>JXSR01S070036.1:46013-60009 GCA_000969725.1 Ophiothrix spiculata
TTTTAAATTCTGTCACTTGATCAGATATGAATATATGGTTGTGTTTGTAAGTAACTGATTAACAACATACACCCAGATAGATATCATGAAAGTGACGCTCTAAGAAGCTAAAATGGTTTATATTTTGCATTGATCTCTATGGGAAATAGGCAAAAAGCCATCTTGGTGGACATATTTTTTTGGGAATTTGACAAAATCTTCTTTTTGATGTAACTTTGTAATTACTTAACCTAGAGAGGTGGTTCAAATGTCATTTTGTTGATAATTTTGTCATCTTTAATTTGAAATCACTTTTAAGAAAATATTTTCAATTTGAAAATTTTATGATTTAGCCTATCTTAGATGAGGCTGAAATTCGTGAAAATGAAACTCCCGATTTTGGAATATAAATAAAGCCCAACTTTAGGTCGGACGTAGTAAAGCCTTGCAAGTAAAAATAACCGACCATAAAGTTGGGTGAGCACAACTAGCCTGACCTGGGACGGATTATCAGAAAATTTTCCCGGACCCTGTCCCGGACCCTGGTCCTGACCTGGAGTCTGGACCATGCCTACTTTTGCGACACAAAATCACCCATAACTTGACTTAGGAATGATGAAATTTGCTGATTTTGGTGTCATATTCTTTGTTATGGGATACTCTTTTCAATAAAGTTAATTTTATGAACTCGGAGTGAATTTTAAATTTTTGTACTTGTGCTTATCACTATCAGTATCAATTGATTGTTTTTAAATTTTAGTGCCGAAAACACGTTCACATCTACACACCTTTGTGTAACCTTCCAAGTTTTGTAGACCCAACAGATCTTCTATATCCGCTTTCCAAAACTTGCACGCTATCACCCAGCGCCATGGTTGGTTGGTAATAATTTCAATTAGTTATTTATGTTACTTTTCTATTTTGCGTGTATTTGCTATTTGAGTCCATAGCCATGATAATGCCCAGCAACACCCAATGTTTTTGTATGGGCCTCCGCAAAAGACTATTTTTCTTAGGAAATAATGTGAAACTATTTCTCATCAAATAAAGGCAAAAATTTCTTGACTTTAACAAAAAAGAATAAAGAGTGGATAATTAAAAGTAAAAGTCATCAAAACGGATATATGAGGAAAATTCAAATATTATTTGGAATGCGGATTAATATATGCAATTTTAAGTTCCCATGGAAACTAAAAATGGTGTTCAGAAAAAATCTTAGATTTTGGAAGCACTGACTATTTTTACCATATAAATCATGAGCATAAATATTTTAAAAATTTTGTTGTGTAATATTTATGGAAAGGAATCTTATGAAATAAAATTATCGACAATAACTTCATAAAATCATGATATAATCTAATCGACCAATCAGAGAAGTTGAGACGCTGTTATTAGATCAGTCTTCGACACGGTCTTTGCATTAAAAATAGTGTTTACCATACAAAAAACGGCGACTTCAAAAAGTACGGAATAATTAGATAACCGGTCATCGTGAGCCAATCAAATTTCAGAACGATTGTCAAGGAGCGATCAGCTGTGGTTTGGCGGGGGATTTTGGATTTGGAGCTCATTCCCTCGTCTGTCTTCAACCCTGCCGGATCGTGTGACAACACCCTGCCCAATTTTGCATAACTTTACTTTAGCTTTTTTGTAGCTCCAAATAAACAACCAAAATGCTTTCCATGCACTCACCAGCATCTACCAAAGTCAACAGCATCACAAACAAGATGAAAACTGTGCAGATTAACGATAAGGAAAATGTGGTAAGTAAAATTTTCCAAGCTTTCTTGCTTTATCATCATGTATTATAGCCTTTGCAGTGTTTGATTTTCAGCATGTTCATGTTTGTTGTAATTTGGTTTGTAACGTTTCTCTTTTTACATTCATTGACATAGTAACAGAAAATATTATTAAAGCAATGAAATATATAATCTAAAAATATTCTTGCTTTTGTAGCTTCAGTGACTTGAATTGAAAATAAATCAATCGCCAACATTTTGTGATTTTGAAAAAATATTAATTGACATGTCATTTTTATTTTCAGACTCCCGACGTCCTGAAATCATCAAAAGTGGTTAAAGTTCTCGGAGAAAGTAACAAACTGGTAAGAAATATCTCTTTGCCCTCATATGATCGATTTTAACGTATTTCCTTTGTTTTGCTCAACCGTTTTGTGATGTAACTCGACATTGAAGAGTTGTGTAAGCATAAACCGTTTCCGCGGGAAATGGGGCGGCGCTCTGTTGATCGATAACTGCCCAGCTGACTGGGCCCAACACAAGCCGTGGGCCGCGACCCGTTTTCCCGGGTTTTTTAATTTTGCTTTGTTGTATTTATTTATTTATTTCAAATGTTTTTTCTTGCTTCATTTTTTCTGTTGCAGAATATTATTACACAAAGTCAAGGACCCATCAAACCTTTTAGAGAACAATCGGTAAGCAACTTTTGCCTAGTTTAAATTTATGTACGGCGACATTGTGAGGCACATGCATGAAAATGACAAGCTCAAATTGTTTCGAAACATTTTTTTATTTTCACTTTTAAATTAAAAAAAAAACTATCAAAAATATTTGCAACTTGAAATTAAATTTAAAGCAAGATTTTTTTTTGATTATTTTGGTAAATGTAGCTGATTGCATAGTTTCATTTTTTCAACTAAATTTTGGGAAAATGCTGTTCATTTGCATAGCTTTAAATACCTGTTCAAAATTATCTTTTCCTTTTTCTAGTTTGAATTAGTAAGGCAAGATATTTGTCAACTGTTACAAGTTTTTTTATGTCAAAAAAAAAATATTTTCAGACATTCATGCATTTCATTTTGTTTAATGTTGGCTTTGTTTGCAAGCAAGAGATTTTTCAGCTGGTTCCAGCTTTTTTGATGTCAAAAATTTGAGCAGGTTTTTTTAAATAATTTTGCACACATTTCCAGCTTTTTTCAGGAAGGGTAAATCTCATGCCTGTGTTAAGTTGTGCACTATTTGATATCAGTGGGCATGGAAATTTAAGTCAAAAATTAATTTCATATTAGCTGCTAGATTTTAAATTAATATTAGCCGCCAAAGCCTGGTGACGAAGCTGCCTTGACTGCACATTTTACTTTATTTTTTTATTATTACATGTATTTTTTTTAACCTGAAGTTGTTGGACAAGATGATTTTTGCTTTGCTAACTTTTTTCAAAAATCTTTTGCCCCTCAAGCTTGAAAATGAAATATTTTGTTTTAATTTAATGAACATGTGTAGGGCCTGGTCTTTTTTTTTGCTTTGCTAACTTTTTTCAAAAATCTTTTGCCCCTCAAGCTTGAAAATGAAATATTTTGTTTTAATTTAATGAACATGTGTAGGGCCTGGTCCCATACATCTAGTTAGGCTTAAAAAAAGTTGACTTGCACTTAAATGCCAAAAATTGATGGTCGGTCAGATTTTTTTTTTTTTTTTTTTTTTTTTTTTTTTTGAAAATGGAGACCAAAAAACTGAACAATAGTAAACTTTAGGCCTAGGTTATATAATTAAATATTTTAATTGTTTTGTGCTTTAAATTCAAGATATTGCTTGTTCCATGCAAATACTATATATAGTATATAACATTCTATGAATATTGTTAATTCAACCCAAATATCATGATAGTTTTACCAAATGCACTGTTAGGCAAAAGTTCAAAATAAAAAAGCGACCCTAAATTTTGGGTCGGTTGCAAAGGGCAAGTTAACATTTTTTTTAGGTCTAATAATATGAAAACACTTCAAATTTTATACTTTGTTTCAAAGTTGTGAAATAATTGAGACTGCTAAGCCAATTCACAGGTGGAAAATAGGTGACTTTTCTTAATTACGCCTTATTAAAATGTTTTTTTTTTTTAATTTGAGAAATGTGATCTTGTTTTGACCAGGGTTTGATTTAATTGTAATTTTACAACTTCTGCTGATTTTACAAACACTAGAATCTCATTTGTTATTGATCATCATGAAAATATAATAGAAGTCAGAATATACCAAATGTGACTAAACCTTATTTTGAAAGAGAAAGTGATAAATAAAATTGAATATATAAAACGTTTTGCAATTTCCAATTTTGGACATGGGTGGGTAACTGGAAACTAAGAATTGTGCAGAATTTATGATGCTCATGAAATGTTGACTAGTACTGATAATTTTTTTTTTCAGACCAAAGAACTTCTGAGGGAGAAAAAACAAAGGAAAATTGCAGAGGTGAGTACCAATTCAGCCCATTTTTGGAATTTTTCTTCGTTTTTGTACCCTAAGCGCTACGCATTTTATTTTGGTCAAAAGGGCTATGCGGACGCGGAAATTAAGGATTGGGATAAAAAAAAATTTGAATAATTTTACATTTACAAAGAAATTTTAACGGTTGATTTTGCATGATAATATTCTAAAATTTGAGGTCGGCTGGCTGGGCCGCAAAACTTTTTTTTTTCTTGTCGCCTTTGGAATCCTTTTTGCTTTCTCCAACCCTCTCTGTACAAGATTTAATAAGCAAATATATTTCAGATCATGTATTTTTAGTGCCGTCCCTGAATTTTGTATTTTGATTGTCCATGGACATTGGACAATTCCTTGCTCGAGAAACACAAGCCAAAAAACTTCGCGTTTTTGGCTTGAGGCAAACTGTGTAGTACAGCCTATCACATTAAGGCCATTTGTCCATAAATTGAAAAATACAAACGGTACTTGAACAAACAGTTCTGTTTTATTACATATTAATGAAAGGAACCTTTTTGAATTAAATTCATGAAAATTGCACTGTTCTGATCAGAGAAATCAAAACGGAATGTTTCGTTTGTTTACATAGCAACCGATTGTAAACATATCTTCAAACATTTTTGTGTGACTAACAACTTCGGGAAGTATTTATAATAAGTAAATTTATTACAGTAGAAACTCATTATAACGAAGTTGCTGGGGACAGACAAATTACTTCTTTATATCCAAAATTTCGTTATATCAGGGTTTTTAAAACAATAAAAAACAAAAGAAATTAGTAAAAATGGTACAGGAAAATTACTACTTTATAACAGGGCTTTTCTTATATCAGATTTCGTTATAATGAGTTTCTACTGTATAAATATCCTTTGTCATGTTTGTGGAGGGTTGCAGTTCGTATTTGATAGCTATGATCATTTTTGGGGATATTGGGTATGTGCACTTATGCGCAGGTTTTATTGCAGAGCTTGCTTCTGGCTGTGCCACAGCACAGCCAGATATTTCGGGTAAACAATTCCTAAAAATGCAGGTTCCAGAATTTTGAAACTAATTGACTATCTGAATGCAGTTGCCACACGTCCAAAAGTAGCGACAACAGGGCATGGGGAGATGCAGTTGCTGTTTCACCTGATTTATAAAATGAAACTTTTTTTCCTAGGATCTTGAAGCCGAACCCCTACTTAGAGAGAATCCCCGTCGATTTGTCATCTTCCCAATCCAATTCCAAGACATCTGGCTCATGTACAAGAAGGCAGAGGCGTCATTCTGGACAGTCGAGGAGGTGGATCTGTCCAAGGACATGGGTCATTGGGACAAGCTCAACAAGGACGAGAAGCACTTTATTTCGCATGTGTTGGCGTTCTTTGCTGCCAGTGATGGCATCGTCAACGAGAATCTCGTGAGTAGAAATGCATTTTTCATTCTGCCAAGTTTTTGAGTCGAGGTGTAAATTTCATTCAGAAATTATGTTAACTTGTCGGATCAGCACAAGTAATTCAGCTTTGGGTAGAGACTAGATTGTGATAATTGTAATAGAGCACAATGCTTCGGAGGGAGACTATGAAGTTGTCAAATAATTAACGCAATAAGGATGTCCCTAGACTAGTCTCAAATATGCACTTATCCATGTAACTCATGATACCATACAATAGCAAATTAGAAGTTGATGAATGAACAGTTAACTTGACTTTATAAATAAGCATATCACCTTGTGTATTATCGAACGTCTGAAAATTATTTGATAACAAAGTCTTTTCACACAATCGTGCAGTCTACCAATCAAGAAATGCAGCGTGCATTTTGTGTTGGACACGCTTGGTGTACGCACCCTGCAGATTATTGTACAATATTTAATAGTTTCAAAACTCGAGTCTACTGACCCTTTGGTTGTGTGTGGTTGATGCAGTTGAAATATACCATTACTAAAACAAACTTCATATTTTGTTGCAGGTTGAAAGATTTAGCCAAGAGGTGCAGAGCACAGAAGCAAGGTGCTTCTATGGATTCCAGATTGCAATGGAAAACATCCACTCAGAAATGTACAGCTTACTGATTGACACATACATCCGAGACTCAAGAGAAAGGTATGTTATTGCCCAGGTGGTCATTTGTATTCAACAATTTTAGCCCTATGAAATTGTCCAAATGAGGTCTCCTTTGGGTTTGTCATCACACCCAACACCTTGGAACGGGATTTGTAACACCTTTGTATCTTATATGAATTCATATAAATTCGTGACGTCATACCTGGGACTTGCATTTGTCATCTGAATTTCGCTATTTTTGTGCAAAATTAAAAAAAAAGGTATACGGTCGCAGCGTGAGAATCGGTCGGTCGGATGAGGACAAGCAAACATTTTTTTTTTTTGGCCTAACCCATGTACTTTGAAATTAATATCTAGTATTATAGGGGAAGGGAAGCAACGTACCAACCTTAGAATATGTTAGATTGCAGTCATGCATATTAAATCGTACAACAATATTAAATGGATTTTCGAAATTGTTAACAGGTATCTTCAGGCCTTGAATTTTGAAAATACCTGGTGTGCTAGAAATTCTCAATATCTTCAGGTGTATAGGTGTGCATTTCATAAATAATTTCAACCAGATTAAGGTGTGAGTGAAACTCGCACTAAGGTGTGAGTGAAACTCGCACTCTGATCATTTTGGGTGTGATAGTGTGCTATCGCACTCAAATACAAGGCCTGAACTTAAGTGTTATGTTCATTTGTTCACATCGATGCACTTTCTTATCTCTTAACAGGGAATACCTCTTCAATGCAATTGAGACTATGCCACCAGTCAAACAGAAGGCAGATTGGGCACTCAACTGGATCAACGCCGACAATGCCACGTTTGGTGAACGAGTGGTTGCTTTCGCCGCTGTCGAGGGCATCTTTTTCTCGGGTTCCTTTGCTGCTATCTTCTGGTTGAAGAAGAGGGGTGTCATGCCAGGTTTAACTTTCTCCAATGAGTTGATCAGCAGAGATGAGGTTAGTTGGCTACTCCTTTTTGTTAAATTTAAACCTATATACAGTGGAAACTCGTTATAACGTAGTTGTCGGGAACAGAAATTCTTTCCAAACATTCTTTGAGGGTTTTAAATATATTAATAAAAAAGGAATTGGTATAGGAAAAATTCTTCTTTGTAACAGGGTTTTTCTTATATCAGATTTCGTTGTGAGTTTATACTGTATTAAATTCTGCTGAAATTGTGCAGTGGCAACTTGTTAACAACGTAACCTGATAAACATAAAATTCCCGATAACAAGTAGTACTTTGTGGATTCCCAAGAATAATTTTAACATAAGAAATGTTAATTCCTATGAATTCCAGTGTTCCTACTGTGAAGACCAGTTGACCCATGTTGTCAATTACTGTTTTGCCTGGCAGTATGCGTGTGCATCGTTCAGAACTACATGTATTGGAAATTCCCGGCCCAATTGAATGATTGCTTTCCATCATTTGTGCTTATTTTGGTGATGGAGGGGGATTCCAGTGTCTGAAAAGTTCGGGGAGGGCTGGCAAATCTACCTTGAACTAAAACATGATATCGATTTCAAACTTAGTATTTTAAGGTAAAACTAGTGATTTTCTACAGTATTTGGTAAAAAACCAATGAAAATTGGATATTCCCAAGTTTTTGCCCAAATGCAGATTTTATGACATTAACATTGGGCCAAAAAAAAAAAATTGTTTGTTTGCCCTCCAGTGGAAAAATTAAAAATTTGGGTCGGTCGGTCGGTTAATCTTTTTTTTTTTTTTACTCTACACATTATGTCATTCCATGGATTTTGTCATGAATACCAAGCAATACAGGGCTTAATCAAAAATTGTGAGTCATTATTTAGGGGAAATATGCATTTTATACTACTAAATGTGACTTCACACTGCTAAATATTACGTTTTACATCAAAAATATTGAGTTTTCATATGTTTGAAGAAAAAAAAAAACCTAAAATCGCGACCCTAATTTTTGGCAATTTTAGGGTCGGTCGCGGAGGGCAAACAAACATAATTTTTTTTGGCCTTGTACATTATTGGATGACCTTGAATATGCTAGAGGGGACCTATACATGTGGAACCTCAATCACTGGGGTTTGCAACACCCCTAAACATACCCCAACCCTAAAATCTAAGGACTGGTTGGTCTCGGAATAAACATCACTGCAATTCTTTCCTATTCACAGGGTCTCCATTGCGACTTTGCCTGCCTGATGTTCAGCCATCTTGTCAACAAACCATCAGAAGAGCGTGTTGTAAGCATCATCAGAGACGCAGTCAAAATTGAACAAGAGTTCTTGACAGAGGCCCTTCCATGCTCATTGATTGGCATGAATGCTAAGCTGATGAAGCAGTACATTGAGTTTGTTGCAGACAGGTTGCTGGTAGAGTTGGGATGTGAGAAGGTAAGCACAGTAACATTCTAGATGGTTTAGGCCAAATAAAATAAACTGTGTTTTGAGGGGGTGCCTTGCTATTTTTTTTCCCCAAATTGATAATTTATTTCTATGTAAAATCCATATACCAATGGCTTTGACACATTCCAAAAAAGGCCTCCTAATTTTTTATTTCCAATTTGCTTTACCCCTACCTTGGAGAAAGTATCTATTTCCAGTATAACAGTTTCAGAAGTAAAGTTATGGAACAAACAAAGGAAAATCTTTAAAAATTGGGGTGGGCGGGGGACGTAAAAGCACAATTTATTTTACTTGGCCTTATGCAGGCATCCAGCTTTTTTTCATGTCAAAATTTCCGCAATTTTATTTATTTTCAGCCCGTTTTGAGGCATTTTCTACCAATTTTACGTGCTTTTCCAGTGTTTCCAGCTTTTTTCAGGAAGATGCATTCTCATGCTTGCTTATGGCATTGTTTTTTAAAACAAGACCAAGTAAACTTTGGCATTTGAAATAAAATCAAGCTGTAGCAAGCATTTCTCCAGTGTTTCTTTACCATTGTACTCATTTACACAATTAAATAGTTATTCTTTTCAAGCGCAAAATTTAAGATTCAACCACATGTAGAGCTCTTTGAAATAATGGTGGTAGAGAAAATCCTGAGCAATTGCAGTAAGAATGTCATGATTCAGTTTTGTTTTGGGTCAAGCCACAGTGCTGACCTTGGAGAGTTTCATGAGCTTAAGCTCTTGAGATGCCGCATGTTTTAAAACATTTATCAAATGGCCCCCTTAATGCTCCCCTCAACACCTTCAAGAACTCTGTATTTGTTCACCAGTTGGGGGAAACAAGTAATCTGATACAAAATTGATCAGACATTTGTTTAAAACATGTCCAGTCTCTTGCTTCGTTAGCTTGTTGCTAATAATATCTCTGTTCTATTTTTTGACAGATCTACAAAGTTGAGAACCCATTTGATTTCATGGAGAACATCTCACTAGAGGGCAAGACCAACTTCTTTGAGAAGAGGGTGGGAGAATACCAGAAGTCTGGTGTGATGGCCAGCAAGGAGGAGCAGGTCTTCACATTAGAGGCGGATTTCTAAGGTGCTAAACTCTACATAGTTTTATAAGCTGGACTTGTGCAAATATAAACGGTTTTTATCAAAACCAAAATTGTTGATCACTGCTAGTACTTGAAGTGCAGTCATGATCATGTTACTGATCAAGGGCTACTGAAATATCAAACGGTTTTTATCAAAACCAAATTGACTAGCCATTACTGGTGAGTAATGCAGTCATCGAGGCTCAAGGTTGATCAAGAAGGAAGGTGGACATGTCTTCTCAGGAACATTTTAGAGAGCAAATTTATCCCATCCGGCAGGGATTTTGTAACGCCTAAAAATTGCTAGGCTTGTGTAAAATCAAGCAGTGGCAGTTTCTGAAGACGGGTTAGATTGAGAGGGAAGTGATGAACTTCCTAGTCCTCATCTTTCATCCAGGGACTGGAAATTCAGTTTAGCCCTCAATTTTTTTTTTAAGATTTTATTTTCTAAGGGAATTTTTATCATGTACTTGTACTTCCATGTTTTGTTTGTTAACTGAATCCATTTTTAGCTAGTATAGTTTATTTTTACTTGTACTAACCGAATCCTCCATATTTTAAAAATTATTTGCATCATTTTGCATTGTGCAGCTGTTTTATACCAGTGTTACGCTTTAAACAGGAATATATGTTGTCTGACTTGTAATAAGTATTTGTAAAAATTATCATTTACACGTTCTACTAATGAACAGTAACATTCCAAGAGGTGCTAAATTGTGTACTCTCTTAATTACCAGTGATATACTGCCAATACAGGTTAATCCCATTTTTCCCAAAACCAGAGTGCTTACATAGTCACAACTCTGTCCATGTAAATAGTGTATAAAATTAATGTATGTTTTGCAAAATGATGCATTGGGTTTTTCAAAACAACAATTGAATGATGACATTAAATGTTTCGAATTTGTGTGCAAATTGTTCTTGTATTTTAAAATCCCAATGCATTAATTTGCAATTGTCAAATTATGCTTAACCTTTGACTGTTACGCAGATCAAATGGAGAGGTATTATAGTGGAAAAGAAACCCGACGGCCTAAGGATCACTAAAGTACCCTGTATTTATGGGTGCAGAAAAGTGGCTAGTAATTTGCAAGGTGTCTAACCTGTTGTATATTTCCTTATTTAATTATTAAAAGGCAACTTGCAGAGGTAACCAGTGACTTAAACAATTACTTGGTTACATAGTCAACTTTTACACCTTCATCATTCCAGGAGATACTATAATGTAGAGTAGAAAACAAATTTTATAATGTGGACAATTTATGTGTATATAATATAATACGGGTCTGGACAAACTTCATGGAGCTACCAATTTGTTGCAACATGTCAGTCTGTGGTCAAAATTTTCAATTTCAGCCCATTTTTTACACCATTTGCAGGCTTCACTCATGCATTTTAATATTTTGTCACTAACTTAATCAATAGGCATTTTGATAAAATACAATGTTTGGTAGCTCCATTTAAAGTATGGATAAGACCTACATGTTATTTTACAATCTTGTACCCCTGCAACCTCATTCAGGTAACAAATTAACATTTTTTTAATAAGGCACAATATCGTCTGATTGCATTTAAAATTTGGCATTCAGTTTATTTGGGGGTAGAATGGCCAACTTTTGAATGGACAAATATTAAATAAAATACAAGTCACTAAATTTCCTACAAATCATGAACACCTCAATGCAATAAGTGCATTGTGTAGAAAAGTATAACCTTGGGTAGTATGAGACGATACAACCACTCTAGTTTGAACTACCGATCATGATACAGGTGATGCATTTTTGCAGTTGCACACCAAACACATTTGTTTTGTAGGAAATTCAATGATTTAAATTAATATTTTAAGCAGAGGTACCAGATTGTAAAACTGAAGCAAAAACCAATGATGCAAAATTAAATTCTTGATGTGACTCGTGTGAGCTTAGATTTGTAATTTTAGATGAATTTTTAATGCAATTTTTACAACAACAAACTGAAATAATTTTACTTGTAGCCTTGTGGCACTACCGCAAGAAATGTAAAATTGCATTTGTTTGAACTAGTGAAGATTGAAGATGAAAAGTAAAATAATAATGAATGTAAACAATGACTACTTGTGTCACTCCTTTAGTTTCTTGGTTGGTTAAATAGAACAAGGCCTCGGTCTATTCCGTGATGTGTGCCCCTTGTTCTGGAGAATGAACGCGTTATATTCTTTGTGCTGCATGTTGCCAAGGCCTTGTATCCATTGGCTGTTCTCGCGTGCCTCGTCTTGTTTTTCATTGTTTGTAATTGTGCGGTGCAACACGGACAAACTTCATTCTGCTTAGTGATCATATCAGTGGCCTAGTTACGGCAGATGATTCCTATGACCTGGCAGTACCAACAATCAACATGTTATACTTGGACTTGGTGAGCAACAGGTCATAGGAATATCTGCCGTAACAAGACAACTGATATAAGCGGAACGAAGTTTATTGTCTGTTGCACCACACAATGGATAACAAGATGTGTGGCATATGGGTACAGCCAATGGAAACGTGGCCCAAGATACAATTACTAAAGCTGAATTCATACTCTACGCAAAAGCACAAAGCATGTGCAGTAAAAGATCTGAGGAGCTCCGATCAAAACGCAACGCTGAATGCGGCACCGCAAACAGTTGAAAGGTCAACTTTCTATTGCGATTTCATGTTGGCTGCTGCAGTCAGTTTGCGTTTGAGTGAATTTGTTTGCCGTGAACATTATTGGAAACGCAACACATTACGTTTAAATACGAATTCAGCTTAGGAACTAAGGTTTTTCTGTGTGGCAAGTTGTGACATTGGAAAACGGAACAAGGGGAGGGCTAAGGCCTTGTACCCATATTCCGTGTGCACTTGTCTCATTTTCTATTGTTAGTAATTGTGCGGCGCAACACAGACAATGAACTTCGTTCTGCTTAGTGATCATATCAGATATTCCAATTACCTGGTGCTCACCTGAACATGTTGATTATTGGTGTTGTTAGGTCATAGGAATCATCTGACTTACATAGGCCACTGATATGATCACTAAGCAGAACAAAGTTTATTTTCTGTGTTGCGCCGCACAATTACTAACAATAGAAAACGAGACAAATGCACACAGAATATGGGTACAAACAATGGATACAAGGCCTAAAAGGCACTGTATCCATTGGCTGTGCCACATGCCCTTATTCTGTGCTCCATTGTCCCCAATTGTCACTCGCCACACACAAACCTTGTTTTGTGACGGATGCTTCCTGTGTTTGGCGTGTGGCAATTGGAGACAATGGCCTACGGAACAAGGGCATATGCCACTGAACAGCCAATAGGCCGAATTCATAACAGTTTGACGTTACAACAAAATGTTTGATAGCGAAAATTTTGTTTGAAGGCCGACTATGGTTTAGCCCTAACAAAATCCAGCTATTCATCCACACACAAGTCAATTTTTACTTTGCCCCACCCCCCCCAGGAAAAAAAAATCACACGGCCTGGACCACCGAAAGTTTCTTTCTACATGTACCACAGAATTTCCCTATTATGTCATGTATGGTACAGTTTTTAAGCTCACTTGGAATATCCCACAGTTATGTTACAATGTGCGAGTATAAGTAACTCTGTAAACATACATATACTTTTTTATGCAAATTTGGAATTCCCAAAGTAATTAAAGATGATCAAATTAATGATCTAATTATGGAAATACCCACCATCTGATTGGTTCATGCAATCAATTGCCTACTTTTACAGAATTGGAAATCACCATAAAGTTGCAAAATATCATTCTGTCGGAAAAAATTCCCTTTCTGTGGTAATCAAATATTTCAATATAAATGCTTACTTACAGGGGTTTGAGAGTCATGTGATAAAGAGCTGAAAATAGTGACAAAATGCCAAAACAAGCTGAAAATGAAAGAAAAAGCTCAAATTTGGACTCTTCAAGGCATTAAAAAGGCTGAAATCAGCGTAAAAGCAGAACTCTCACACCCCTGTTAATTTATCAACAAAAACAAATAATTCAGATCACATGGTTCTAAAGTTTGTCACACCAGGCTCAAAAAGTTCGGAACCACAGGGTAAAAATATCCCGGCGCCAGCTTAAAGGTGTACACTCCCGGTCAAAAGTCTTTGCGCACCTGTTACATCAGACATAATCGCCTTGTTTATATCAAATTATCTATTATTTTCGTGAAAATCCTATTTGTGTACATGCTATATTTATCTAACATTAATAAATCAAACTCTATTGCGATTTTTGACCTTCCGTAACCACTGAAATTTATAATTTTCTAAACCGTGTCAAAACCCCA
>JXSR01S070036.1:68167-80180 GCA_000969725.1 Ophiothrix spiculata
TATGTGCTTTTGTATGATTCCTTGCCATGAAATATGGAGATTTGGAACATACAATACAAAAATCTCACCTGACCTACCCTATTTTTTCCTTATGTTATGCCAATTAAACAACTTTTAGGCATTAATTACAAATATTATTTGTCACACAAATAAAAAAAAAACACCTTTCAGTCAGTCAATACCATCTAATTTGATGTTGATATAACATTATTTCAAATTACAGAGCCTATTCTTTCAATTTTCATCACGCTTTTGATGGAATAAAAATATGTGACTCTGGTTTTACATCATGTGCGGAAACTACATTTACAATTCAATTCAATTATGTTCAAGTATCTGGTGGATTATAGAGCACCCTTTGACTGTGAAGTGTGCTAATAATATTGAGCACTTCATATGAATAAACAGAACCCAATGAAATGAATGAATATTAAAGCAACACATTTTGGGGAAATGTTTGTCTACTCAAATAAGCTTAAACACCTAAAGAGTTAGCTGGTTATATAGATACTAAGGCCCGTATTCCAGAAAGATGTTTAGCTAAACCATTGTTTAACTGAGCATCAACTGTCCAGAAATGATACGCACCATTGCAGCTTTCAAGCAGAACAGTTCAATGAGTTGTGCTGTTGACAAGAAATAAACCTTGATTTAGCACGTTTCTGGAATACGGGCCTAACTGTTTACTGCTAGCAAAAGTTAATGACATTTTTTACTGAACCATAATGTTCAGATTTGGCAAGCAGCAAATTTTCATTGATGGCCCTCAACAAAGGGTTTAAAATTATTTTTAAAGGAATATAGAACTACTATGTGTAATTATTGCAAAAAATTAATCTCTCATGATAAGCTGTGAACCAATTTTGTACTCGTATCGAGCTTAGATACAAATGTGAGGGGCAGACTAATGAAGCTCACCACACACTTAAATGTGTTGCAGATGTGTACTTAATAAATCTGAGGACTTTATTTTCACTGCAGGTGAGGAATTTTCACCACCATGGCAAGTTCTCATCCTAGGAATTGACTCCAGCACTCGTTGGTGCTCGGCAAGGCAAGTATTAATATATCACCTCCTCAATTGTTTCCAATTCAGTTAGTGTCTTATATTCATTTATCTCTGTTATTACAAAATATAATAAAATTTTAGTTGTATATCACTTTTACTTTTACCTTTACATTCAATTTATACAAAACAATTTATCCCCAGCTGTGAATATTGCACACAATAAATTCACCCTAACTACGCATATGATAACACCCCCCTTAAATAACTTTTAGCTAACTAAAAGAGTACAAAGTAAAGCCTGTGTTAATCAATTTTTACTGGTAACAACTTGACAGATCATAGTGCTCCTGTCAAAACTTGGTCGTATGATTAGCCAAATGTTGGTACTTTTCGGAGTGTATTTAATAAAAATCCATATTTAGAGTATGAATCAGGTTCAGGGTCTGTAGAAAATAAAACATTATCGTATCTCCAATGAATCATCTTTCAAAGATTATTTTTCAAAGAATAATGTTTTTCGGAGAACTTTATGATCACTTCAGGATGAAACTATCAAAATAAAAAATATGATAAGCATTCTCTTTTGAGTTCACAGCTTGCTGTATATGTGTGCTAATTATAAAATCTTATACTAAAATGAATATTCAGTCACATGAAACATATCTATATTTTCATGTGGGCTTACTTTTGACAATCTTGTCACTAAACCTCATAAAGATACAAACAAGTGAATAATCAATGGTTTTATAAACAGTCAATAAAAAGGCATATTCAAGGTCTCCAGACCAGAGATAACATCCTATCCTAACATACAAACAAACAAACAAAATATCAATACCAATTTTTAACATTTTCAATAACAAATACATCCGATGTATTTTGAAGTAGCATATGAGAGACGGACATTCAACCATACCACACTATATACTATGATCATCACTAAATAGGTGGGAATTGTTTGTCTTTTCTTCATCCACAAGCAAAAGCTAATCCCAATCACACGTGCACCACAGACACCGATGCGCAAGTCACACATGTGATACGCACTGCGTCTGCTGTGTTCAACTACGCACACGCTTATTTGTATCACGATGTGAAGAGGTCCGCCTATTTGGTGTTGATCAAAGTATATACAACTGTATCTCCTTGAGACAGTGAAGTGGAATATTGTTCCTCATTTTCCTTATAAACTAAATGGTTTAACATGGGTACGTGTTCTGAAAAGGATTTCGAGGTACCTAGGCTGAATTTACACTCGATGCAAACACTCCATATGCACATTCACCCTTTGAGCTGCCATATAGATCATTATCCAAATGCAACACTACTTGTATCAAAATTGAAATTGAGTTAAGTCAAGGATAAACTGACTTCAGGTTAGTATTGCATAATATTATATGCAAAATTCTGTTTTAACGGTGCACCTTGAAAACAAGGAATCGTTATCTCGGGTACTTTTGGTTCAAAAACCAAGACTGCTAAGCTTTTTAGTAGTATATTTGAATGACCGCCTCTCAATAGGTAAATAATATTTTTCCAACTATTTATATAGTTTTTGCTATTTTTAACAAATAATAAGGTAGCTCTGTCACAGCTTGGGTGTCAGACTATTTACTCTCGTTCTAACGCCCACTGAACCTTAAACTGTAAAGCTGAATCCAATCCTGATTAACCTCAAACTGCTACCCTACATACACAATCAAACTCCACTCAGCTCATGCTATTCCAAGAAACAAGAAGAAATACAAAACACTGAGGGATTTTGAGTTGACATTATTGACAAACAGTTGAATAAACTCATCAACGAGTCTGAATAGTTTCAACTTGTTCAAGGAATCTACAAATAAGACTAGGAGCTACATGAGACCATAAAGTTGTAAATATTAATGTCTTAATTGCCCGTAACCAGCAGGCATTTTACAAAATGAAATTCTGCGATATATACCATGTACAAATACAGAAACTGTTTGAACTTACAAATCTTTTTAGGGCACCTACTGGTAATAATAATAATGACCTTCATTCATCACTAATAGACTACACATATCATTTTCTGTAATCATTTGACAACTCTTGACCAATTATGTAAAACTTTGGAGCTATGTAGCGCACAGCTGAAAAGCGGACACTTGGTTTACACAGTAGAAATCCCACAACAGTTACTCATACTGCTATAAACTTATATTCTTGTAGAAGATAAAAACTATGCCAATTGGAAAAATGTTAGTATTTAGATCAGTCTTGGTTCAGAACTTAATGTAAAAAATAATCATGGACCTGACTCAATTCTCAATACAATTATTTGAAATCAACTTGTAGTACCTTTGTGGAAGGCTTAGTGTTGAACATGCAATGCACATTATGTGAAAAAATTAAAACCGAATAGAAATGTTGAAAAAGCTGGTGTAAAATGATAATGGTTTTGGTGGCATATTGGGTATCAAACTAAAGTCAAAATTGCCATTAAATTCATGCACTGTCAACATTTTAGAACCAAGGAGATTGTACCCAGATTTATGGTGTGTTCACGAAGTGTCCACTTTTCAGTTTTATACAGTTTACTTGAAATATGCAGTGTTGAACATTGACATCCTGAACTCCCTTTCACCAACAAAGATATGGATATATGTACAAAACATCAATGAGTATATTTCTTTCTGTATGATATGTACCTCTTTAAGCAGTTCTCTGACTAGCTAATACAGAGCTTTCAATTTCGTGATGGACAGTGGGTACTATGGATTAACCACCTTCAAAACGACCTTGTTGTAATGAAAGTCGACGTCGCTTGAAAAACATGTTTCTATGTAAATAACGGACAATCAGTTTGTTATGTGAGTGCAAGAAAATCGTATCTGCAATGGCTGCCGTATGTGATATTTATTTAACACCTTATTACTAGGATGTGAAAAATACCTCAAAATTTCTCTCACACATGTCAGTGGATCATGAAGCGTCACTGACCCAAAACTGTGCATCAAACAGTGTGCAATGCAAATTTATAAAAAATGGCAGCTATTGCAGATACAACTTTCTTGCACTCGCATGACGAGTTGAACCTAAGATTGATGGCGATTATTCTGTTGTGGAATAATCAATCATGATATCAAAAGCTATGTATATTCTGTTAAGGATTTACCTTCTTATGAATAACCATGTTACCAGGAGCTTTGAGTTGTATAATACATGTCACTAGGCAAATTATACATGCAGTTTAATGTTAGCAATGGTGATAATGTAAACAGGGATATATTAGCTAGCAGATTTGTGTATTTATGTGTGTAAGATCACAACCTTTTCAAACTGCGTTAAATTAATGTTTAAAGCTTCATCAAATACGTGACCATCCGGCCCAAAGCAGCCATAAAAGTCAGCCCCAGGTCTTTTTCACTTTTTTACACATCTGCAAATTCCATGTCATTTTAATATGACACTTTGATGAACTTTGTCCGAAAACCACGAGTCAACTAGTTCGTCAAAGTTTGACATTGAGTAAAAAATGAAACTGAGATAAACGCATTCAAAAACAGTAAGCTATATACTTTTCTGTTGATGATCCTGTTAAGATGTGGATTTTTTCATACTATAGTTCAGTTTTTCAAAATAAAACTTTACATGTGTTTGCAAGAATGCATGAATATTGTGAATATGCAAGATTTAATTTTGCCAAAATACGACCTTTGCATCTCTAGCGCAAAATGAAGTTTGCTGACTTTACGGCCCATAGGGTCTAGGCGGTCACATAACAACTATACTTAAAATAAATATACAGACAGGGTTATATCCAGGGGGGGGGCACTCAAATATAATGTTGCAGGCATAACGTGACCAAGAAAAAGGTGAATTAGGGTTGTTTTTGAGGACTGAAGGGTGTATCAGGTGACACCGTTTAGGGTATCAAACACAGCAATTTGGGGGCAATTTAAAAAAAAATAGGATACTTTTTCAAACCATAGTGTGAAATCAGCATCAATAAAATCCCGATTTATGGTGTGAATAGGGGAAAAAAGGGGATATTTTGGCTTCAAAACCTTCCACCCTTTAGGGGGTGTTTAAAAAAATTGTGGTCACGCTATGCCTGCAACATTATACTTGAGTGGCCCCCCAGGGTTATATTCATGATAATGAAACACTACACCTTGCAAACTTATCCCTGTTTACAGTACACAATGCCCATATCTTATGTCAAATACATTCACACTGCATTCTCATTTCATGGTCATTTGCTGCTGTATAATAAACAATGGCTTTTTTACAAACTGCAACCTTATACAAGGATCAACACATTTCAGTTACAAGTCGAAAATTAAATTCAGTGACATTTTATCAAATTTCCTGAAAATACAAAGTTTTTGAGTTTAAAGTCTTTGTATGTTTACATAATCAAATACATGAGAATAACACAGGTTTCATAAACTGATATATCATAGGCTATTACAGAAGTTCATGGCCTAGCCCCTTGAGACATTTTTTTCTGAAAATGTTGGAAATTCACAAGACTAATATGCTTTCTTTAAAAATTTGTCCCATTTAGTGATAAAACTAGAATTCAATTGCCGTTTTTACAATTTTGACCACACGTAATCAAAATTTTTGAAATTTCATGGAAAACTTAGGAATTTGCATGCCTCTTTAAGCATCATAAAAAAATTGTTTAGAGATTTCTCACTTCAAACTATGGGTAAATATGTTTTGTTATCCATTGATTTCTGTACCCGTGCAGTACCAGTAATTTCTGTAATAGCCCATTCTGAAGAGGTTTGTGCTAACATGTTCCATAAGTATGACATCTTTCACTCCGATGTCCATTCTCAATATCAAAAGAAATAATAGATTAACAAAATATTATAATAATTATAAACAAATCAAGATCTGAACTGAGTGCAATTCATGTATATTTATATGTTTCCTGTTTTTCTCCTTGCAAGTGTGCATAATATTATAAAATGGGTACTGTTTTATCAATCAAAGCTCTTGTCAGTCAAATGTCAACATTCACACAAAGGAACCAAGAATTCACTGGAGACTGATTTTGATTTGAATATTTGAAAAGCATCATCAAGATCAGAGCAGAAACATTCCTCATTCTGATGTTTAAATCCTCTGTAACTCAAAATCAAATCCTATGAACCATTTGCTTGTTTGTTGTAAATAGTCACATAAGAATCCATCACCTCCTAAAAACTACACCCTCGGATGTTTGATATAGTTAGCCCTCTATAGCCTCAGTCTATACAAAATAACCTGTATACTACCATCTAAATATCAATTTGCCACAGATTTCAACAGGAGATTGCGATGCAGCTGCAATGCGATGCAAACCCTAAAGCTGTTCTGGCAGAACCTGATTATCCTTAACTCAGCTGATTGGTGGTTGAGCACTTCATGTGGAGCAGTTTACGAGGTGTTAATTCTCCGTTTTCAATCTGCGACAGACCTTGAGTGATTGTGTTTTTGGTTATGCTGGTGGAAGCTCGTCCTCCTCATCACAACATCGACACCATTTACACTTACAGCACAGGATACAGGGAGCTACTAGAAGGAGAAATGGAGATGCTAGGAGGAGCAGTAGCCCAAAGCCTGCAAATATACCTATAACCTGTGGATGAATGGACGGAAGAATAGAAAAGGATAAAGCAAGCAAATTTTATAGGGGAATGTGGACTTGCCACCATTTTGATTCAGAGGGTGAATTAAGCCCATCCCACCATTCAATTCAAACTGCTATTTCCACAGGGTATAAACAGCACACTGAGTGAACCAACTGCATAGACTTATATGATAAAACTACTGATGGAAAACTTGCTATTGAAAATTTATTATTTTGTCCAAGTGTGAATGAAAAGGACCTTCAGAAAGAGGATAATCACAGCTTGATATCAATGCAAACAAATCTCAGTTGGACAGAGTTTTTCATCCCCAAAATACAGTTTGAAATAGAGTAAATTCAAACTGTTTACCATACAAATGAATGCAGTAGTGGAGTGACCTTGGTTAACATTCCATTGGGTAAACTGAGTGTTGCTGTGTGTTATGGGAAGGGCTTAATTCACCCTCTAATTTTGATTTGACTGCCGTGTAAATCCTATGGAATGGCGGCCATCTTGGATTGTCGCTCATCGGGGTTGTGGGGTAAAAGTCAAAAATGGGCTGATAATGAATGAAAAAGTTAAAATTTTACCACATGAACATTCTAAAAAGAAGAAAATTAGCTGAAAAGAGGAACTCTAACATCCCTGGCTCATGGAGGTTAAGTTATTGTACCTCCGGCATTTACATCTCCGCGTGCAACACTTAGAGAGTCTTCAGAACGTATTAGCGGAAAATTGGTGTGCTTTGAACAGAGCAAGTCACAATACACACTACTTGAAACGCAAACATGGTTTGCGCTTGAAAAAAATGCAGATTTACGCGATCTGCCTGGATATCGGACTAAACTCCGAATACATCCAGCGGTACAATAACTCTGCTCCATGAGCGGCACAAGATGGCAGTGAATCCAGATTCCCCTATAAAATGTCCTTGGGATAAACAGCAATGTTTCTGTAATCTGCTTTAAGGTTGTCTTAGAGAAGCTATCCTATTGTCATGTGTGGCAGTAGTAGACGAACACATGATTGCAATTTCCTCCAAATTGCAATCCAATCACAATGTGGCATGACATATTTACATTTTGCTGTTAAAGGTGTGTATTCCGATCACTTTCACTCAAAAAATCAAATTGGAGATTTTGATACCAGATGAACGCGCATATTTTTCTCATAACCCCTGTAAATTTTGACAACCATATATGATTCGTTGAAGAGATATGGTCAAAATAGAGCTGAATTACTGGAATATTTTGTTAACAAAAATAAATATCCTATAGGTGTCTATGGGTAATGCTCAGTCACATTTTTGCCTATAGCATTAATTTGGCCCAATGTATGCAAATGAAACTTGACCATTGCTTTATGTGGATGATGACCCTTCATTCAAATATAGAAAAAAGTATATGTTAAATTTGTCACCAGATCAGAATACCTACCTTTAAATTTCATTGCAAAAACAGTTGAAATTAATACAACAGAATACAGCATGTTATTGATCAAAATGACAAAAAGTAATTGATTTCTTAGTCTGCAATTAATATATTATAGCTTGTCATGGTTGCCATAATATTTTCCAAGTTACCCAATAAGGCCCACATTGTGCACTTCATAAGTCATGCGACCACCACGACAGACACTCGTAAATCAGCAAACTCTTTATACTCTCATCATTATTCTACAATGTCTGTACTGAAACTGGTGGATTATGGTGCATTATTATCCAAGAATGACCTTAAATGCATTAATTTTCTGTCCCCATATAGAAAAGACAAATGTTCTTATTCTTAAATGCTGATGTTCTAATTGATATAAATTACATCCATATAGGTCGTGGTTTACAGGTATATCTATTATTATTATCATAGTGGCAACTCGTTAACACAAAATCGTCAGGGTAAAGAGTGTGCTTTCGTGTTAAGCAAATTTTGAGTAAACATAACAGATTGCCGTCAATAAAAATCAAATGCATTGAATAAACTGGTTCTGATACTGCACTGGCTTATATAGCATGTGCCATCTGTAAGCTTACTTAAAAGCCAAAAACGTCAAAATCTCACAGACAGGCTTTTCGTGTTATCCTTCGAGAACACAATGTAAAATGTTTAGTATTGATGGTCACTTGCTTACGACTTAAGCGGATCTTGTACTATTTCTTTCGTGTTACACATGAAAAATGCACGATAAAGCAATAAGGAAAAGTCAGAGGTTTAAGTTCCTCTCGAGTTACGCGGTTTTACGGGTTATGCGTATTCGTGTTACCAAGTTTACACTGTGTTTCAGTCTATCAAACTCAAGGTCAACTGAAGAGTTTCTTGTAGTTTCAGTAGATCTACTTGACATTCAGAGCTTTTGCATTGTATCTTGAAACATAGTTGCTGCAATAGGTTATCAAAACCAAAGTGGAATTCAAACTTCAATCTAAATGTTGCTAGAAAAATGACAAATAATTGATGATCAACTGGTCCAACTTGCCATAAAATTTTGCAAGAATGACAATTTGAAATTGTCGACACCAGTAGATATTACTAACCATTTTTAATATTTATGTGCAGAATTGCTCAATTAGCTAAAACTCTTACAAAGATATCCTGTAATGCATCAATATTTACCTGTGTTCTATGCCATATAACTGATGCTCTTGAATGGCCCAATTTATTCTTACATGGTCCCTTGTCATAATGCCGCAATAGGAAGTCATCCTATAGGAGAAATTTAAAAAAAATCATTTGAAATTAAATCAATATATACCTGGTATCAAATAAAATGAAATAAAAATTAAACCTAAAGACAAGACAACTGAAGTACTCATTAGGTGTGTTTCCACGACGGGTTCACTTTCGAAAGGTACTCACTTTCGAAAGTGAACTCACAGGTGAGTGACCGTGGAAACGCACTCGTAGGTAATCACTTTCGAAAGGAACATACCTCAACTGCGAGTTTTCAACTACAAGAAATCTTATGGTTGACTCGCAGTTGACGGCTTACCTTCGAAAGTGAAATCCCGTGGAAACAACTCGCAGTTGACAACTTACAGTTGAGCGCGACCTTGAAGCAAAAGCCATACCAAAACCTACACGCAAGCACTATCTCGCTTTAATAGTGTATTACAACGGAACTTATTGATGACTTTTGGACCGTTTCCGCCATATTTATTTAATTGAACAAGATGTCATCAGTATTATGTATAGGCCTTATAGTATACGTTGGTATGCCCTGATCATTGCAACTTTTTATTCAAAATGATAACAGTTACTGCTTTTCAAAAGAGAAATGTGTTCATTTGTCTGTTTAAGCACAACATTTATCGGCGTCTTTCATTATATACATTGACATAATTTTGACACATGCTCACTTTGCTTGAATTCTAAGTTCATATAGCATGGTCTAATTGTTGCTAAAGTTAAAACCCTATAACACGAAATTTCCTAATGACCATCATCTATATTTCTGAACAACAGCATAACCACCCGATTTATGTACCTTTGCAGTATTTTGGTTTCAGGTCAAATAACGTCACTCATTTCAACAGTACTACTGGTATAAACCTGTGGGTATAAACTGTGTATTTAACTTCATTCCTTTCAAAGTTGAAAGTTGTCGTGGAGACGGCTGCTTATAGTTGAGGGGATTAGTATTCCTTTCGAAAGTGATTACCTTTTGAAACTGAACTCGTCGTGGAAACATACCTATTATAACAGCTTCATACTCCACTTGACCCTAACCTTACCAGACACTCCAAAACACCTCGGAAGGATATCAAGAAAATAACCTAAGCCCAGACACGTCACAGACAGGAGGTAGCAATGAGCACGGAATTGCTGCATAGGCAGCGCCTGCTCGGTGGTCTGGTAATGCATGACATGAGATCAGGGTGCGCCAGATTGCGGGTTCGAATCCCACCTCGGCCTAAGTGAAAATGGGCATTTTTTATGAAGGCCCTTCACAGGAGATAGGGTAAGGGTTATATGAGTTGTAATAAAATTGTAATTTTTAAGTGGTAACTGTATTGTACATCATGTGTTTTACAAACAAACAGCTTGTAATGAAATAAGTCAACTTTTCTGTGCACTGACACTCTTGTGAAAGTACAACAGCAGGCAGAAGAACACTGTCACATGTTACATCTCAATTTTCACCAAAATAGAGCATACTCGTTTTCATACTGAACACTTCAATTTGAGTTGGGAACCTCTAAAATACTTCAAAACAGAATTGTAAAATTACATAATGCAAATATGAGACACCATTCTTGATTATTTTTCCGCTTTATTGAAATGGACTAGTCTGTACTAAAATTTCATTGAAGTTCTGCATCAATGTTCTGTTTAAATTTTGTCATTCAAAATAAATGAAGCAAGGGCTAAGAGTAAAATTGTACACCATTTGTTGCTAGAGTGGGACTGGGAGTGGCCTTTGGCCAGCATGGTGTTTTCAATTAGTCCTTTAGGGACTATCCAGGCTTGCACATTTTGCATAGGCTATCTGTGACTTTGTCATAAATACACATGTGTCTCTTATGGACCAACTTGGATAAACACAAGGTAAACCTAAATCTCAGTTTTGTTCATGACAAAATTACCACCATTTGTATATCTGAGTAGCCCTAACACTTGCGATGCGTCATTTTCCTCGTCTTTTCATTACAAAGTAACCCAATAAGACACACACCACTTGACTGTGAGACCTGGCCATTAGGAATGATACTTCAGATACATCAATCTAGACTGACCAGACATTGCTAAAAATATATACACACATTGCAACCATATGAATCACTTTAAAGTCTTATTATATTAGAGGCTAAATGACCACTATTAGCAAAAACCATGAAAGTTTATATTGATGTCTTAAAATTTTAAGTATTGATCCATATGAAATTTGTATTCTGCTTTCGGCCATAATGGTCATCAACTATCAGATAATAGATTGATAGTGATAGTGATTCACTTGTGTTACAGTCTTATCAAAAAGTGGACTGGGACAATTTTGTGGTGTAGTAAACAAGACAATTTCATACACAGAATTTCCTGAAAGTTGCAAAAAGAGAAGTTTGCCCTTCTCTGAACAAAGATTTACATGACTTGAACACCTAATCATGATGGTAATAGGTATGGACATTACCTTTTTTTAAAAAAAAAAGCTAACAATACTTGTTAAGGGCATGCACTCATTGGCCAATATGAACCCTCGTTATCACTGAACTAACTTGATAAAACAGGTGAGATGATAGAGAATGGAAGAATTTTTTTCTGGTTTAGATATCTCATCAGTGCCCTACTAAATCATGTAAGCTTGATATCATACCTACTTGGCTGCTAAAAGATCACTTGGATACTTTTGTACCACACCTTACTGTTTTGATCAACATGTCTCTGTCACATGGCATTTTCCCCAAACCTTTGGGCCAAGCCAT
>JXSR01S070052.1:0-12919 GCA_000969725.1 Ophiothrix spiculata
TTCAATGAATATTTTTGTTAAAAATATTAATTTATTCCCATAGTTAAGTTTAAACTGGTTGGAGCTTGAAAGTCTTATAGGCCTAATAAAGTGAAAATGTAATCCAATCAAGTCATTTAATATATTTCCAATTATTTCATTTCCTCTGCTATCAAAGTTGAATCAATATATTTGTTTGTACTTGCTCAGAGCATAAATACTCAGAGGCAACATCAAAGAATTATTGATCAATCAATTGAGGAATACATCAATGGAAGATAATGTACAATGGGATTCTAAACAATAATCCTCTTTAATAATATGTTTGTTTCCCGTAACCCTTCATTCCCTCAAACATGCAAATTTTATCACTTTTCTGAAAAAATAAAATATTTATTCTTCGCCCCAGTTTTCCCTCGGTACGTCAATTATTTTGAGAACTGATGACGTCCACCTGCATCTTTGATGTAATCAGATGATCCTGAAAATGTACACAGTGAGATCAGAGTCTTCTAAAAGAAACTTAAAATTAATGTTTTCGACAGAGCAAGTCATATCTTTCATTCAAAAATTGTGTTTAAAAGGACATACCGGTATGTGATGTTTTTGTAAGCAGTATAATTTTTTGATAAAATAAAATATTTTCCCTCCCTTCCATCCCAATATTTTGAAAGCATAAATTTTTTGCTAAAATAAAATTTGTTCCCTTCCTTCTCCATGTTTTGCTAAAATAAAATTTGTTCCATTCCTTCTCCATGTTTTCAAAGCATGTTACCAGACAAATAATTTTACTTATCCTAATGAATATAGAACTAGTCTGAATATTTGTACAGGTCTTTTCGTATCATTGTTCAACCAAAGAATTGGTTCAAAGATGGGATTTACAGGAAAATCAATAGATTGATCAATCATTTAATTATGGAGTTCAACTCTAGGGTCACAAACTTTATTTGTAAGATGCTTCTTGGGATAGTTCCCACCAAATAAGCAATAGGAAACTGATGTGACTCGCTGAGCATACATCTGAAATCAATAATTGAAGGAGCCTCAATATATGAAAACAAGCAATGAATTGAAATTCAGTGGTGTGGGGAGGGGGTGCTTACATTGACAAAGTATATGTGCATGCCTTTTGGGATGGGTTTTCACAGATTTGGTAAAGCAATCGGGTGGTTTTCATCTCAGATGAAAGCACCCAATTTTCATAAATTGGATGCTTTTTGGAAAAAATTGCAAAAAAACACCCAATTTCAGTAAAATTGGGTGCTTTTCCATCAAAATTGGTATTGATGGGTGGGTTTTGAGCCAAAATAGGTATAGAGATAGTCTGGCAGGCACATACCCGTACACATTTTTTTGAAGAACTACACCCCACCAACACACCCACCTACCCTAAAAAATATCAACTATTAGTGATCTATTAACTAAATGTGATTCATCAGTCCATGATTAGGCCCTACAGGCAGCCTGGCTCCTGTTTGAAATTCCAGGCAAAATGGCTATCCTGAAACTGTTTAGGAGAGCATTTAAAACAAAAACTCAAAGCAATAATGATAGGAAACCTTGCATTCTAAGAGGAGTTTAAAATGACCTGGAGTAATTGAAGAGACTGAGCAATTACCAAGATCAAAACTCTGTTCAGCGCCTTAAAAGACAGTCCCTGGACCTACAGGGCAAGATTTTTTCCCACCCCAACCCAATGGTAGGGATTTTTTCTAGACTGTACTGGAGCGGCAGTTTTTGATATCTCCATGTTACATGTATACCCAGAAATTTAAACAAAATATATTTAGGCTCAATGCAGGAGATTCTGTCACAAAGCTTGTTAGTTATTTTTCAAGCATAGCCTTGGCATAATTTTTGCCGTCACACTTCGAATTATGTAATCTTGGAATGACATTGCACACTATAATCTTAACCAGAATTTCCAGAAATTGATAAAAATCACAGCAGTCCTAATACTTCACGAATAGACCAGAGTATATACTATGATCACTAAATCGCTGTGGTCAAGTACCCAGTTGTATTGATATTGAACATTGGGGTAAGGGTGGGGAACCACTCATTAGCCATACAGATTTCAGAGAAATGTTAGGGCTAAAAGGCGTAATGAAATCAACTAGTAATTGATGTTGTAAATTACATTACAACCATGAAGTAAAGATGAGAATTGTCATCTAGAAATGAAGGTAAAAGCACAATGTTTAATCAAACATACTGGTCAATAAAACAGGATGGTTCGCTCTCCTAACAACCATGCCGAAAATTATTCTACAAGGCGTTTTAATCAATTTCTGTTGTATTTTCTTTCAGAATTCTTGGGTACCAATATCTCAATCATCTGGTTTTGAGCGAAGCGCCCTTATACCTACCCCAAATCGTGAACCAACAACTCCATCAGAAGAACTCTTAGATCCTATTAACAAATTCCGCTTCCAGAATCTCTTTCCAAGGCCTCTCACAGAAAGGGGTTCACCTGTTCCCTTCCAGTCACTGAATTGGGCAGATCCCGATGACTTATGGCAGGCTATGGTACAGAGGGAGACTGATTACGTCAGGGACACACAGTGTTTACGGAGGCATCCCTGTTTAGAAGCACGAATGAGAGCGATTTTACTAGATTGGTTAATAGAGGTGAGATATCTTTTTTGAGTCAAATATGACACCAGGAATACTTACTGGGACTTGTTTTAATTTAGATATTTTAAGAAAAAATTAGAAGTGCACAATTTCAATTTAAAAAATTGGTGCTAGCTTGGCATTAAATCAATTATCTTTTTGTTTTGGTCATAAGACATTGATTGGATTGAACTCAACTTTGATTGCAATAAAACTTGGCAACAAAGTATAGCAAATATATGTTGTACAACAAAAATGACATCTCTGAATAGGCTTCTGCAGCTATAAAGCGACAGTAAAATAAACAACCTCTAAACAGTGGCACTGATCACAAGGGTTTATGCTTAATGACGATCGCGGTGTTAATTTAGAGGGCAGTGTTACATAATTTGTTGGTTAGTGACAGGAAGTTTTTGCCAAACGCACGCATGATAATTCAAGCACTTGTTATTTACACTTTGTCTTGCCGATAAGCGCCGAACAACATACTTCGAAATAGTATCGAATGTTCCAGACTCAACAGGCCTTCAGTGAAGAAACTTTGAACGTGTGTTTTCCTATGCTACAAAATGCTGATTTTTCACATATTTTTTACTTTTGAATAGCTATTCAGTTGTGAATGTCAAGTGGATGTCAAATCGAGAAAAAAAAATATAAAAAATATTGTCACCGACTGTTTTAAGAAGATAGCGTGAGATGAAATTATATGGGGTAAAATCTAAAAACAATTTTCATCACCGAAAATGTTTAAATTCAGTTTTATAACATTGAACAGATAAAAAAAAGTTAATTATGTAAAGTAATTTAACGCTCGAGTTTTCAATTTATCGTCCATTAAATTAAAAGGAAAATGATGTCATCACCTCATAGCCTCATAGCCAGGCCTTAATTTCTAAAAATAGCAGGAGCTCTGTCAATCACTCTCCTGAGTTTGGTAAAGGAGTGTTAAGAGGAGCTCAATTTCAAATATTCCTGTGGGAGACAGTGATTTTCAAATGGTGGTAATGAGCTCAGTGAAACACTCTCCTGGAATGTTGTTAAGGAGCTGTAGGAGCTCATGCTCAATTGAGCTCCTCAAACATGAAGGTCTGCATAGCGCGATTGGATGGTCGGTGACCCCCACTTTTTATTGCTGAATTTATCAAGTAACTGGCAAAAAATAAACAAAATCTACAAGTAGGAACTTATCACTGTGATCATCCTTAAGAAAACCCAGCAGTCAATAGGATAGATAACCCATTTAGGTTCCAGGGTTGTAGCTACAGTGGTCAAGAGTTGCTGGCACTCGGCACCACTCTAGAGTGGAAGTTGAATATTCACCAGATGTATATTTGCTTCTTACTTCATTTTGGTACTTTTTTACAGAAATCTGATGTAAATTGGCTACATGTTTAGCAATAAACCTGAAAGACTGTTTAATTGAAAATGCAGCTTTGAAAACATGTTTGCTAATTTGATTTCTTAATTTTGGATTTCAGGTTTGTGAAGTGTACAGGTTACACAGAGAAACCTTTTTCCTAGCAGTTGATTTTGTAGATAGATACCTAGCAGCTAAAAAAGATGTACCAAAAAGTAAATTGCAGCTAATAGGTATAACAGCTCTTTTTGTAGCAGCTAAATTAGAGGTAGGTATTGGGTAAACATAACAGGGACTTCCATTTGAAATTTCCAGGGGCTCTATAAAAAGCTACCCTGAAGTTCTTTAGGGGAGCAATTACGGGAGCTATCTGAAAATGTAGGTGTTAATACCACCATGCAAGATGCTCTATTAATTGAGCTCCCGTAAAGCATTTTAGGGGAGCAGGGTGGCTCAGTAGAGCTCATTCTCAAATGGAAGTCCCTGCATAACAAAATCAGTGTCAAATAAATTAGAGTTGGTACTTACCATGGTGTTACTCAGAGTGCAGGTCTCACATTTTTAAAAATAAAGCTGATCAGCTAAATTAAGCTCATCTATAGATGTTTTTGATGGATAACGGCTTACATGCATTTTACATTGAATCCATTTTGGCTTGTACTTCAGCATTGTCTACTTGAATTTGAAATTGTATCGAGGTAACTCAAAGATATATAGTACAAAGCAGGTTAATGTGTGTTATCAAAATTTGCCCTCAATGGGTGACAACAACATGTATGGTGTACATGGATTTCAAAGTTTCTCAAAGGAAAGAGGCTGCTGCAGACGAGACATTTCGCTGAAATGTATAATACAGAGATGCCAACATTCACATCCAGCAATCGGGGAGGCTTCACACAGAAATCACAGAGGTTTTCAGAATTACATGCCAGTTAATTGGAACAAACCTTTCCTGAATCAGGGAGGTTGTCAAATTTAGAACAAATTTGTAAGAAAATTAAATGAATTTTCAGGGAGCCTCCCTGATAATCGGGGAGGGTTGGCATCTCTGAATTGGTTATTTTTGTAGCCATGAATGTCTCTGATGTGGTTGATAAAATGGGAAATGGTCTCTATCCTGAATTCTCCAATATTGCCGTTCTTCTTTACCACCAAGAAAAAAATATTTGGACAGTCAAAGCTAGCCCAAAAGTCTGCTTCCCCAGGAAGCCAATTTCTATTCAATTTTGTGAAGTCCTGATTTCTAATATTATACAGGAGGAAGATGGAGCATTCATACAAAGTAATATTGGGTATATGGGGTATAGATTGGTATACTATCTCTCAAAGTTGTTTTCCATTTCAAATCGTGTCGTGTATTCCACTCTTAACGCGCGCGCGCCAACAGCGTGAGCGTAAACGATCGAAATCAACAAATCACGCTCTGCCAATACGTGCGTAATAAGTGCTTCAGTACGCAGAAGGGCTTAACAAAAAGTGTCAGAAAGAAAAACTCTGCGAACGAGGAAAAACAACCCTGAGATAAACTATAGCCAACAACTATCAACTACGGGATCCAAACACATGCTTCAATGGCAAGAGGACGAGTGTTCCAACCATAATGCTAACCCATGCTTTGTACACAAAGAAACAACAAGAGCCTCTGAAAACAAACTCATGATAAAAGGAATTTATAATAATCATTTCCCAAATTGCAGGTTCATTTCTTACATGTTAACTAAGGAGTGCTTCAAAAGGCAGACAGCCCAGTCCAGTTTAAAAGCGTAACTTGATGGCCCAATTCCTTGAGGTTAGGGTTAGGAGTTAGGGTGCGATGGTCTATTCTAAAGTTACTCCCAACTCTTGATTGAGAGGATTGTAAACTTGACTCATGTTTTTTTTTCCTTTCCAGGAAATCTACCCACCCAAGCTTTCTGACTTCACATATGTAACCGATGGTGCTTGTACAGACAATGGAATCCTTGCTCAAGAATTAGTCATGTTAAAGGTAAGTTGGGCGGTAGGACAACTAAATTGATCATCTCAGTCAGCTGCAAATAATGGAGCAGGCAACTGCAGGTTTCCCCCAACTACAATGATCCTAATCACTATACAAGTTAAGGTTGGGCCGATCTACCCTAAATCGGTAATTGCCGATTCCCAATTCAATTGTCAAATAATCGGCCCGATCCGATACCGATCCCGAATTTATTATGAATTTATCATAACACAAGAAAACATCGTTTGACCTAAAAAAAATATTAAAAAAAAATAAAACACTTTATACATTGAATAAAATCAAGCAATAACGCCATCTACAGTTGTGCTATTTATAGAATACATTGCGATCACTTTTTGTGTTACTTTGTTGAACAACTCAATTTTACATCGTTTTTCTGCCATTTAGAATAAGGAAAATGATTCTTTTTATAAAAATTGAAGTGGCCAGGACTTTCATGATAACTATAAAATAATAATATAGTTAGTAAGGTCGATAATATTAGGTTAAAACAAGGTAGAATGCTTGCATTTTTATTGATGAATACTTCCACACTACTTCTTCATGCTGTCTTATGCCGTAATAATGGATCGGTTGTTGAATCGGCAGAGTTCCCATGATTTTGCCGATCCCGATTCGCTGCCGATCTCACCATAATCGGCCGATTTTGGATCGGGCCGATTGAATTGGCCCATCTCTAATACAAGTTAACTCAGCTCTAATAATCCCTAGCCAATTCGGACAGCTATTGTGAACTTTCTCCCCATTTTGATGGGTTGTGTTATTTGTGTATTCCGTGCTTTGATCTTCTGGCAGTTGAAGCACATGGCCCAAGAGGTTTCTCCACCATTGGAGCAGTCTGTTTGTTTTGAATGAAACATGTATAACACCATTAATTCCACCCAAATTGAGTGTTGATCAGCCCTTAATTCTGCGGAACTAATAATCTTTAAATATCCCGCGCACGTGTGGGTGCAAAATAACTCCTGTTGTGTGTGTAATATCCATTCAGACAATTGAAATATTGACCAAATTACTCTGTGTATTGACTAGCGGTGTAACTGCCATTGGTGCTGTGACCTCGCTAGTCGAAAATAATAAAGTAAAAGATTTATCCCCTGACCTGCGTTCTCCAAAATTAGTTAAAATAGCGATACAAAAACCTTCATAACTTTGCAACAGAAGGTAGGATTTAAAAAATTCAAACGGTTTTTGATCCCCAAGATTGCCTGCTTTCATTTACAGACAATTTGAAAGAATTTGATTCATAATTTAAAAATCACCTGAAGTGTCTATTTCAGGAAAGATTGTTATATTTGAATTAAAAGAAGGGGTTCGTATCAGTAAATTTGATAAGGAAGTTTATTTTGCAATTTTTTTCTCACGCACAGGACTGTGCTCAAGAGTCCTGTGCGTAGACGCGAACCATGCAAACAACCTTGAAAATGTACGCTCACGTGTGAGACAACTGCGTTTTTGACACAAGATTTGAAAGAATTTGATTCATAATTTAAAAATCACCTGAAGTGTCTATTTCAGGAAAGATTGTTATATTTGAATTAAAAGAAGGGGTTCATATCAGTAAATTTGATAAGGAAGTTTATTTTGCAATATTTTTCTCTTATTTTTTTTTTTATTTTTTGAAAAAAATCCATGCAAAATCTGGGGAAATAAGTAGTTTGAACACATGCCTATATAATATTGTTGGATATAATTTGTGAATGCGTGCTCAAGAGTCCTGTGCGTAGACGCGAACCATGCAAACAACCTTGAAAATGTACGCTCACGTGTGAGACAACTGCGTTTTTGACACAAGCGCGTTCACGAATTAAATTCAAAAACTTAGGGTTAACTATTTTGATGAAGTTTAAACGTTTACAAAGTTTATGTTTATGCGTGTACACGGTCGCGACATAGATACCTTTTCTCCCAACTTTAATATCTCATTAATTGCACGTGTTATCTTGCAGGCCCTGAATTGGGACTTATCTCCAGTAACAGTAAACACATGGGTGACCATCTTCCTGCAGCTGGCTAGCTCACCCGATATCATCTCCAATAGTAAACACAACTTCTTAGTACCCAAGTTCTCTACAGAAGCATTAGTCCAGATTGCTCAGGTAAGATGTGTATACGTATTGTATGAAATTTTTCATGGGGGGGGGCACTCCCATATGTCGGAGATGCAATGACCCCATTTTTTCACACCCTCTACGCCCAGTGCCAGGCCTGTCCAATGCCGTATTTTTTCCATGACCCCCTATTTGCTCTCCTGGGCCTATTAGAGTCTTGCCCCAAAGACAACTAGTAAAAGAAAACTTACCTGTCTACTTCAGGACAAAGAAAATCATAAAAATGCAATAAAAAAATCTTGACGCCTTCAGCGGCCAAAAAGAAAAAAATCTCGCCACCAACTTCCATAGTTCCAAACGTCTCCTATTGCCCAATGATTTATTAACTTGGAGGACCGATACTGCTAAGCAACATATTGGCTTTCAAGAGTATACTGTAGTTGCAACTTGCTAGCTACCTGTGTTGCAGACAGAGAGCTGCAAACCCTTATAGAAATGTGTGCCCTTTTCCAAATTGCTTCGAAAAAAGTTACACGTTTATGAGATGTAATAGTTACTTCAGTGTTATCCAACTTATTAATAAATTTTGTTACCAAAATTATGACTTATCATCAAACCAAGTGTTGCATTTTATCTTTCAGTTACTAGACTTGGTCATTCTAGACTATGGCTCACTACAATTTAGCTACAGTGTACTAGCAGCATCAGCTTTGTATCATATCACAACTAGAGAAGTAGCAACAGAAACATCAGGTAAGTCAGAAATAAATTTATATACAAGGATATAGTTTATCTCAAAGTTGTTTTTCACTCATTCGCGGGGTTTTTCTTTCTTACGCTTGTTAAGGCCTTCTGCGTACTGATGCAGTTATTTACGCACGTATTTGCAGAGTGTGATTTGTTGATTTCGCTTGTTTACGCTCACGCTGTTGGCGCGCGCGTTATGAGTGGTGTACTTGACACGATTTGAAAGGAAAAACAACTTTGAGAGATAGTATAGTTAACTTTTGCACTCCGGAAAGCCGTAACCTATAAAAATATCTGTAAAAATAAATGCCTGACCTTGACTTGTAAAAAAGAATAATTCTGGCAATCTACGGCTATCATAATTGAATACCCTGTGGCGTTCTTAGCGGCTTTCCGCCCAAATAGATCTAAAGCGTGTTGTGAAAAAGAAATTCTGGAGCGAAAGAATTAAACCAGCAGTCAAAACTGTACATAGACATAGCGATATCAAAAAAAAAAAAAAAAAGGCTCTGTGTAATCAGATGGTTGCGGGCGGTAACACGTGGACAATTGAACAGGATGATTTACAAAGAAATTATGAAGGAGATGCGATGCTTGCCGCCATTTTGATTTGACCACTGTGTAAATCCTATGAGATGGCAGCCATTTTGAATTGTTGCTCATGGAGGGTGAGTTCTACCTCCGGCATTTTAAAACAGGATAGTGGGAAAATTGGCATATCTGGCTTAGAGTAAGTCTCATTTAAACCTAGCTGAACATGTGTGGACATGGTTTGCCTGGTCCAAGTGAAATCCATTTTAAAGTTTAGCAAGTTAAACAGAAAACGACAGCGTTGCATTGCAATAGGATCTAAAACTGTGATTGTTGATCTGTTTTGTCAGGAATGAAATGGGATGAAATAGCGACATGTGTGCAATGGATGTCAGCGTTTGCCATCACAATCAGAGAGATCGGACTGGCAGAGTTGAAACCTATCGGCAGTATTCACCCAGATGATGTACATAATATACAGACGCATGCCAATGATTTTACAGTACTGGTAAGTTTACTGCGTCCTGTCTAAATGAAAGTCTTGTTTGCTGCAAATAAAAGTTCGAACTGTGATATCATTTTTTTCATTCAAAATAATATATTATGGACCTGAAACACGATTCAAAATGAAGAGAAGCAACTTCATTAGTAAGTCATGTTACTTATAATTGAACATTGTTTCTTAGCATGCCTCCTAAAATAGCTCCTTTCTAAAATTTAAATGGATACCTTTCAGAATACTTATTTTCAGAGCCACACATATTGTTTTGCTTTCAGCTTTAAGAAGGATATATCCTTTCATTGTTTGGGATGATATCTTGGGTCACCAATTGATAAAATTGTCACTCTTTCTATGACCTACTCAACAAATATAGAGCAACATTTTCTCACCAATGCCATTGATTTTGTCAATTCCAAATAAAAATCAATTGGTAAAACACCCTGACTGGAAATAGCCAATCGACTATTTATTGAAATCAACTTTCTGAGGACACATGTTTATCAGGGGTGACCCCATTATTGATTATTGATCAATTTATTGGAACCATATTAGGCTATTGGAAAAGGGGGTGCAAGGACTGACACTCAATATTTCAGTGTTTACCTGCAAGAGTTTTTGGCGGGAATTTTGATCATAGATTTTCTATAACAAAACATGGTTATTGTATGTGATGGTACTGTTAAAGGTGTAGGTTCCGATCACATTCTCATCCCCCTGGGCTCAACCGGAAGAAGTACATGTATATTTTTTGATACCATATCAAAGCCCTTATTTTTCGGATTCTATATCCAAAATTTCACCTCCAAATTCTTAATACTTTTGGAGATATAGCATAAAATGTAAAATACATATTTTCTATTTCTTTTGTATTTTCATATCAGCCTTATCCCCAGGGTTGCATACTTTCTTTTGCCTCAAGAGAAAACAAGAAGCAAGCTGAGGTTAAAATTCCACAATATGAATTCCAGAGATCAAGGTCAAGCAGTTAAAACTAAATTACACACATGCTAAGATGGGAACCTACACCTTTAATGCTTGTTTTGAATTTCAATCAGACCTGATTTCAATTGCATGGGCTAGCAAAATATAAATGAATACATAGGCTTGGTTATTACACCTAGTATTTTACAAAATGTAATCATTGATTTTTATTTCCAGTAAAATTTATGATTTTATAATAGAAGAGTAGTTGGCCGAGGTGTATTTGCTGTGAACTCGTACCTTGGTGTTATGTGTGTTGTACCAGCTCAGTCAACTCATGTCTGTCTTTACATTTTAAGCATAATAGACATTCAAGTGTCTTTTCCATGTGTAGATGCTGCAAGCGATCACTTACACATTTCGCACTGCAGTAGAAACCATTTGCATATTATTTGTTGTGATATGTTGTCGTAAAAAAATGTACATTTAAACCAACTGTTAGGGATGTTGTTGCCACAAAAACTACAGCTTTTGCAAAAGGATGTTGTTGCCACAAAACTACAGCTTTTGCAAAATTTTCTGAGAAGCTTTTGATACCATTACAACATTTGATTTGATTGTCATATCTACACTGGGAAACGTTGACAACAATTGATCAAAATCAATTTTTGTGTGTTTATTGTACTACAGGAAAAAGCACAGAAGAAATTAGCTGAAATCTGCAATTCCGCAAGAGTGAGTCCGATTCACATACCTGGAATTCTTACCCCGCCACACAGCAGCAAGAAGTATTCAGAGAGTCAACCGATGGTATCATGATGAAACCCAATGTGTATTGTATTACTCCAAATAGTTTATTATATTATTTGTGCTAATTTATTTATGGGTTATTATTTCAGAGAGTATTTTTACTTTTGAGAACTAGCGACAAGGATTAGTACTATAGGACAAAAATAATTTATTGGACAGTTTGAACAAAAATCAAAAATGCAGGGCCCAATTATTAATAAATGCAACCTCTACCCTGTATTTTTGTTTACATTGTCCAATAAATTGTTGTTTCGCCTAGCAACATTTGTTTTTAACCAGGGTTTCAAATAAATGGAGGCTCCATCTCTGTGTAACAACTGTTAAGTTGTAAGGGCTATTTTTATATATTATATATATCTAAATAGCACCTTGGGACATTTTCCATTGACCAGAATTACTCGCAGGGATATTGTGCAAAATTAACTTATTATTAGCCACAGATTGCATGACCGACTGTTGCCGTTTCAAATAAATTTTTGTCATGAAAATTCGAGGCTTACGTAAGAAAACTGGGTGTGCAATTTTACACAAATGCACAATGCTTCCCAGTTACTAATTGGAAGCAGCATTGCATACTTCCCACTGTCCTGTGCTTGTCACATCTTTTGGATTAGCGTTTCATATTGTGTCCAAAATTTATTTGACATCAAAGATTTAAATGAAGCATACGTTTGATTTCAAACTTAAATTTACTCTGTATCAACTTATTTTACGCTTGATAAATCAAACGAATGCTTGATTCAAATTTTTATGAAACGGGGTCCCAGGAACCAAATATTGATTGGGGGCAGAGCCTGCATGAGAGGCTAGATAGAATAAATCGACATTGTAGTGTTATGTTATGTACAAATAATTTATGTTTTCATGCAGCAGAGTTTTCTATGACCAAGTTAGTGCTTGCTTGTGGAACAGAATTGTGTAACACAACTCTTTATGTAGGATCAATTTGTTATATTTGCAATGAATCATTTGTGCCACAATGAAGATAATTTCTGCATTTGAAGATCAGTACTTAAGTAATTTTGTATTCTTTAATGAACTTCATAATGTGCCTTTAATCATATTGAGATTTTTAATCTCCAGAGGCCCGTATTTACCTTAATGTCATGTGGTTATTTTCGCGAAGGTTTAACTTTCGCGAATCATCATCTAACTGCATATATGACACCTCGGGAATATGTTCATTTTATTTGTAGGTATAAGTAATGAAACTTAAATGCTAATGTAACACACGTGTAAACGGTCATGATTGACGCATTTCACAAACAAAATTATCCCCGTTTACAGTATATGATGTGCATTTGTTCTGCTTTTTAAAAAAAGACAATATAATTGTATGTATGTACTCAACAGTATATCATGTCAATATTTATTGGTAGTGTACAAATTCCACTGTATTTAAT
>JXSR01S070058.1:0-15657 GCA_000969725.1 Ophiothrix spiculata
TCTAGGTGCTTTAGAAGCCAAGATATAGGAAATTATATATTGAAAATGGCGGGCATTTTGAAAATCCAAAATGGCCGCCATAACGGTATTTTAAAGAATGCCAACATTGCTTTTTAATATCAGTGAACCTTTAACTTCAGAAAAATGCAAAAAATAGCAAATCGCCACAAAAAGCCAGCGAACCACCCCCTGAGGACAAACTAACCCTGACTATAAGCCTAGATATGAATTGTGTAAGCTTATATGTCAGGCAGTTCGAGACATCATTTTGCCCCGGGTATTCGCACGTTAAGCGATGCGTGCGCTCCGTGGCAAATGTAATTTACCAAGTTGTAGAATACGATATCCTTGCATTTGCAGGGAGTGATCAGTTGTTTTTTTATTTTCGTTTGTGAGTGATTTAATTTTGAAGCATGACATTTTTAGACGATCAACTACCTCATTCTTGTCAATAAACGTTTTCTGCACCCTATTTTGATAGTCAAAAATTAGCTTGACTTTTTCCAATTTCTTGGATACCCTGGTCACATAACCTTGCGGCGAGGTTACGATGTGATCAACAGACGCCGATCGGACACCGGTCCGACCGGTGTCCGTGAGCCGTAGAGACGCCGGAAGCATCCCGCAAGAATTTAATTCCGAGATAAAATCTTGCGGTTTGTATACGATGTCTTTAGTTATGGTCACATAACCACCGATGTCAGACCGGGCATCGCAATCATTCACCGGTGTCATGCCGATGTCATACCGGTGTAATGAAACTGAGTGTCTCCCATTACCAGGAGTCCGGGTCTAATTTAATTACACGGAATTAGTCGCAATAAATTATTTATTGATTGCACATGTACAAGTACGTTCTACACATTTGAATAGTAGCTAAGACACTCAGTCACACGGACGCTGTATTTTATTACACCGGCGTTGCGGCTTCTTGCGGCTTATGTAACCAGGGTGTCACTTAGCGCATGTTCACCTTGATTTCCTCAGGACAATAGAAGCAGTTAGTGTCCTTTTAACTGCTGACCGAATTCCCAGGAGGGGTGCTCATGGTTGGTGTCACTGGGAAATTTGCTGGTATTTTTGCTACCCATGTTTGCGGATCATCCCTTTAAAGAGACTATCCAAGATTCCACTTAGAATTGAAAACTTATAGAAATGCTCTAAATAAAGCTGAAAATGTAGTAATCAAACAAATACAAAATATAACACAGAAATGGCTCAAATTGAGAGAGAATTAATTTGCAATCATTCTTTGATGGTGGTGGTAAGACTATCCTGTGTTTTCTAATCCTAAATTTGTACCTCAGATGGATTTACAAGATAAAAGATCAAACAAAGCTCCTGGAGATGATTTAATAAATATTAAAAAAAACAAAAAAACAATTTCATCAACAATAATTTGTTTGCCCATCACAGATGTAGAAAGAAGATCTTTTTAAGTTTAGAAACAGTAAACACTGTGTTCACACCATTTTATGCGCCGGCGTAAAAAATTAAATAGGTAAACAATTGCAAATCATGGAAAACTATTTGTAGGTTATAAAACATGTTCTATCGATTCATGTAAAATATAAAGGCAAAAATAGTGGGAAGAATCTAGGCCAGTCCCTTTAATTATATCTTTGTCCCTTACACACAAATTATCACAAGAATGTGAAAAATTGTAATTTTGTGAAATTCAAAGATAAGGTACCATTGACTTATCAAGTAACAATCTGTCAATTTGTGTTTATTTCTGTGTCCTTAGACTATGGAATTGACTCTACCAGTTTTGATCAGTTAGACGAAGCCTTACCGAAAAAATCCTACCAGACAAGAAACAGACTTGAAATTGCACAGAAACTACCAAGCGTATGTTATTATTGATAAAGAAAATCTGCGTATTAAAATAACAAAATGAATTTTGTGATGCAGTAATTATGGGTTTTATCTGCTTCAAATGACCGGCGTCTTATTTATCAATACAGGATTTATGGAAACAGTAGAGATATGCTCATAACATTACTACCAAAAGTCAAACCAAAATCATTTGTGGGCAACAATGCTGTACATAAACGACATTTAGTTAGAAATCATGGACAAAATGAACCTTTGCAGGATCCCCATGTAAATCAAGCTGCTGATACTTTACATGAGTAGGAGGAAGGGGAAAATGTGGAGAAGTGTTAGGGTTGAAGGAACAAATCACACATACTGTATTTGTTTCAATTTTTGAACATATGAGTTAATCATATTTTTGCCATTAAAGACATTGAACATGTTGAACATTGGGACCATTTTAAGTCAAATGTGAAGGTATGATATACACAAGACTCTGATGAACGTTTGTAAACCTATAATAGGCCTATAATTTGCTTTGCAGAATATTCAGTTTTGTGAATTTTATGATACATTCAATATTGTGGTGTTAAAGAAGTTCATATTGTTTTAATTGTTATTGTTATTCAGTTTGTTACATTTTAAAAATGATATAAAAAAGACCAAAACTAAAACAATTTTTGTGTACATGTAATTTGCTTGTTTTTACAGTGCTGTTCAAAGTTGCTGTTAATCTTATGGCTGAAATATTGGTTTTTGCAAGAATGTAATTAATATTTTAGATGTCAAAATAACCAGCACTGGAAAAAACACCACTTCTGATAAATTAATATTTCACTCAAAAATCGAGTAATTGGTACTCATTTCCTGCTTCCGAGTACAAATTTCTTACTCAACCATTGAGTAATATTTTGCTCAATAAAAGTGATAAAATTTGCTCAACATCAGTTGATTAAGATTTTACTCCTTTTTAGAGTAAAAAGGGGAATACTCGGTTCGCCGAGTAAGAGGAGTTAATCTTACTCGGCCATTGATGAGTAAGTATTACTCGGCCATGAGAGGAGTCAGATTTACTCAAAATAGTTGTCAATTTGTTATCAACAAATTGAGTAAATTTTAATCATCCGCATTTGAATACCAATTACTCTTAAACGGAGTATTCCCCTTTTTACTACCGAAAAGAGTAAGATTTTACTCAGTTTTGAGTAATTATCTTTTACAGTGTGTCATACCGATGTTTCGGTCTTGTGGCCTTCCGATTACCAGCCATCGGTCAAGGTGACCATCATGTGACCATGTCATCAATAAACTATGCCATTTCAACCAACCAATGTGAGAATGTATGCAATTATGATTATGTATCATTTCAAACGTACCTGATATTAACAAAATCAATAAAGCAACCGATGTTTCCATGTAACATGATCAACCTGAGATGACAAATCACTTGTATCGATACTGTTTGTCCTTTTTGTTTTTTTCCTCCGGTCCTGTTCCGTGAAAGAGTTTTCATTAAAATTATAACGCCGAACCTCAATAGATTCATTAATGTATTCACGACTGTAATTCATTCGACGTCTCATTCTACTCCGGGGTTCTCTTTCAGGAAAATGTTGTCGAAAACTAGATGTCTCAGCCCATCACTAGGACAATGATTAATTTTAATCCATGTCTTATTAGGCCAAATAAAAAAACAAATTTGTTTCTGCATATTTTTATGTTTTTACTTTTCAAAAATGCAATACGATATGCTATTTTTCTTCTTTTTTTACCAAAATGCGGAAAAAAACACATTAAAAACATGCTCTTGCTTTCTTATATTATTTATTTATATCATTATTAACCATAAAAGTTTTGTATATAACTTTAGTCGCCATTGGTTTCTCTTTCATGTTCAATAATATGCATCTTTGTTTGTTTTTACACAAGTCTCCAGCAAGCTTTTTTACAGAATTGTTTTATCTATCAACAATAAAGATTTTTTTGATACAAAATATGAAAAAAAAAATAATGCGGGAAATATGTAACTTAACAAAAACGCGAACGGATTACCAGAAACAAACTTGTTTCTTTTTTTGGCCTTATATGAAAATGGTATGATTCATTATTCATATCAGGGGTGTTTTTTTTTTCAAAAGAAAGGCGCTATTTTGGCGTTGTATTAACGCCACCTCAACGCCAGGCGCTACTCTGCCAAAATAGGGCGTTCAAAAGGGCAGAGCTTCCCTTTGAGATTCTTTTTTTGAATAAATTAAGAGTCTTGTATGAGAGCTCTGTCCTCAATTTCTAGATGGATGACAGCTCAGAAAATTGCTGAAATTTAGGTATTCAAACACGCCACAGAGTTGTTCATCATAAAAATCATATCATTCATACGAAACATCCTATTTTGCAAAGACATGTTAAAATTTGAATTTACCTCACATATTTGCAAAATTTGAATTTACCTCACATATTTGCAAGTACTGATTTTACAGTCAAATTAGTTTATTGAGTTATTAAAACTACAGAAATTAGACTGACAAACATTTTATATTAACATTATAAAATCTAAATTGCTTTTACAAAATCTCAGAAAATGAACTTTTTCTGGAAAAAGCTTTCCTGGGGTAGACAATTGTCTACGTTTGGCCAGGCAACGGTAGACATTTGCCAACAGAACAGACGTTTTAATTTTTTTCTGGATAAAATGCAATATTTAAGACTTTATAAAAGCAATTTAGATTTCACTATATTTATGTGATACATTACGTTTGGATATCAAATAATTTCCAAATGTACTACTAGTTGTAATACGTTTATTCCCTGTATGTTCAAACAATTGGAGGAAACGTTAACGGTTGGGTTCGTATCATACAGTTTTCGGTTTTTAATTCTTAAACAGTATGCTGTTTTTAAATCAGCAAAAAATATAGAGGTAGACCCACTTGCTCAGTTTTGTTACAAATAATAGAGATTGTGAGTATGTTATTATTAAAAAGGGGACAAAAATGGAGATTTGAACTTATGTTTTTATATGTGGTCAATAATATTCATGATTGGGATATGTATCTATATTATATTTTGTCATTGATATACATGACATTTATATATATATATATACCTTAATTCTGCTGCACTTCACTTTTTTTTTTATGATTTACTGTTTTTTGTTTGTTTGTTTGTTTAATTTGGGCGAGAATTATTTCCTGAAATATTAAACAATTTAATTAAAGCACTTGAACTTTGTGCCAAGTAGAAAAAATACAATATGTTAGAAAATTAAAACAAAATTGTTCATTTTAAAACCAAGTGAAAGGCAAGTATTGCATTTCGTCTGCCAGATGCCACCGGGAAAATGATGAATAATTAATAAACTGTTACAAACACGTGTGAGAACATTTATTTTGCACCATATATTCAACGCTTGAATGCATTGGTTATTTTGATGATAGCTGCTTATCTTAATAAGCGCTGCATTATATATGGGTGATAACTATAATAATTATTATATTATACGTTGCACTCAAAATATACATGGTTAATATATGGTTTAGAATTATGCTTATCTATTCCAAATCGGTAAAATATATTTTCTAATTTTTTCCAATTTTTTGAAATATTGGTAATTGGTTGTAAGGTTTAATGGCATAGCTACCAGCTTTATCAAAATGTGAACCCTTGTATTTCTTCATGAAAATTGTTATGTGTCACTGGTTTAATAAATATATAGAGCAGGTAATCAAAAGAACTGATTTGTATTTTCTATTTCGTTTAGCTTATTTTGTCCTCTTACAAGTAACACAAAAATCTCAATTTTGTCCAAGGTAGACAACTTGTACCTTTTGATGTAACGCGTCACATATTATAATGATATATTTTTAGAAACAGGGAATTAGATCAAATATATGAATTACATTTACATATTTGTAACGATACTAGTATTCGAAAAATTGACTACTCATGAACTTTATAGTCCATTATTAATTTTTCCACGTACCGAAAGCCCGACCGAAACGAACTCACAGGTATAAAATGTGAATTTTAAAATACCAAGCTTTAATAGATTTATACACCTCGTTTCATGTCGTTTCATGTCTATTATACCGTGTCCCTCCAAATATTCAAATAAATATTCAGAAAACAAAAGCTCAAAACACGAAGAGTGCTTCTTCCCATCCCCGGCTAGCTGAAATAATGAAGCTTGCAGGCTGTATAACCCTCTATACATCTATACACAATACTTATATAATTATCATATGCAAATATGAGAGGTAGATGTGATAAATGAACAAATTACCAGACGTAAAGACAGTGAGTTTAATCCCCAATATTAGTTATATTCTGGGACCAATTAGTTTTATATCCACGATTAAACTATTCATGAATACTGGCGTTCATAGATTATGCAGAAGTACTATGCCAATTAGCACCAAGTAGGTGACCGCATTTCACACCTACCCTAACACGTGATCTGCTTAGTTTTAAATCAATTATAAACGCTTGATCAGTCAATGAAATTAGTATTGAAAAGTTTAGTTGTGCGTAAATAAACTTGTTTTGTTCAAGGCACTATACTTCACAACACTGTGATACAGTCTCAATAATATCAGTATTATCTGAATCTAGAAAATTGACACATCACCCATTTCATCCGACATCTAATACTATTTTATTACTATTTGTGTCATTTCCATGTTTTTATTTCCAACAGGAGAACATTTGCAGAGCGATTCAAATCATGGTTTGATCTCGGTTTATTCAGAGATTTTAAATTTGTTTCATTGATAGTAGGTGACTTTTGTATTTGCATTGCCTGGCAAGGTTGGCTCTTATATCTCATACCTCACGGAGAGGAGAAGGGGTTGTCGTCATGGCAATCAACTGGACTGGCAGTTACCGGTGGTCTCGGTTTCTTTATAGGCCTTATGCTGCCATCACTCATTGTAGAATATGGTTTTATAACCGATTACCAAGCCAGGTATCAGGCTTTATATTCGCATTAGATTCTTTTATCAACTCGTTCGCTGGCCTAATATTCATGTCAGCAGTCTGTACATGTGCAATCGGAGTAGGCTACACTCTCACTATGTCAATTGCAATGAAAGTCAGTATTTGGAATGTGGCCCAGGTGGTGTCATTTACGCTATTTGCTTCTTCAATGGGAAGATATGTTGGCGGTATGGTTACAGGTAAATATTATTACGGTGTTTAAATTCTTTGTGAACACCCTGAAAAGATTAACAATTGTTCAAGGAATTGTAATCGCAGTTTTAAGAGATGCCTGCCGCTCGTGTTCAAATTCTGATTTTTCAACACATGTCAGGTGTTAAATAAGTGTAACAAAATGTCACAATTTGTCATACTATAAATTTATAGGAAAACTTTGAAGTAGTAGTTTTCTTATATAATAAGAAAGTTACTACTTCAAAGTTTTCCTATTTAGTAAATAGACACTTCAGATGAATTTTAAATTATAAATCAAATTCTTGTAAATGGTCTGTAAATGAAAGCAGGTGATCTAAGAAATCCAAAACCATTTGAATGTTTCAAATTCGACCTTCCGTTGCAAAGTTATGAAGGATTTAGTATCGCTATTTTAACTAATTTTGGAGAACGCAGGTCAGGAGATAAATTGGTGTCATTTTAAAGAAGAGATTGCTAGCTAATCAAATAATGTATCAAATAGATAAACAAGATTCAAACAAATGAGATACAGGCGGCTAAAAAAGTTTCCAAACTTTTTTGAGAAGTTTATTATAAAAAGCATACAATGAGAATGTGTAGTGAACGTCAACATATGCCATCAGAACACTAGCGTCTGGTGTTCGGCAAAATTTGCAGGGTGCTTCCAAACCATGTAAAAATGTTCCAAATGTTTTGTAAATACTTGATAATAATCACTTAAAACACATTTATTTTCTATTCAAGTGCATTCTATTGTTATTTATTTCTTTTTATTGATAAATTAATTATTTAATTGGAGAGACTTTAAATATTTGATTGCTAAAGAAAAGAATCATATTTTGCAATTTTATGGTGATTTTCAATTCTGTAAAAAAATGCAATTGATTGCATGAGCCAATCAGATGATAGGAATTTCCATAGTTAAATCATAAATTAGATCATCTTTAATTCCAAATTGCCATAAAAGGTTTTTAGAATGGCGCACCAAATACTTGTTATATTTATAGTGTAATTCAATTATGAAATTCTGTGCAACAAAAACTAAAATCCTATTCTATATAATGTTCTTTTCTCAGGGTTGTTATTTGATCTTACTGGTACTTATAACACCTCCTTTCTGTTTATCGGCGGAGTTCAGCTAGCAGCTGCTGTCGTCGGTTCTTCTCTCTTTGCCTGATTAAAGTTGGAGGTGGTAGACGTTCATGAACGCTTACTGTTTAAAGGCAAAAGTGAAGGTGGTGCCACGCAGATACATTTTAAATGATAACCCTAGTGTCTATCCAGATAATGACAATCAAATCATTGAAGGCGCTCTAAGGTATTACGTTTAACATCAAAAATGCCCACTACAATGGTCTTTCTTTAAAGTAGTTAGTAAAGGCGGTGCAATAGGAGTAGCCTCTTTGGATATTTTACTTTAGCTATGTGATCTCGAGCTAGATCTGAGACTTATAGAATTGATTTGGGGGTAAAATGATTTCCGCATTCTCAGTATCGTCGAAAAACGATGAAATATGACCTAAGATCGATCTGCCTACATGACGTTCATCGTTATATACGTATACTCTCATGCAATAGAGAACACTTACAGGGAATTCACAAATTCACGTTAAATCACGGCAAATAGTTTTGTGGCGTAATCAGCCTTAACGTCAGGGAGACAAAGGTTATCCGATCGAACGCAAGACATGTGCACGTAGAGGGGAAATTTGTTTTACATGGTTTTACACATCTGCGTTTCGCAAGGTAATGGTTTTAGTGCTATAATACAATACTATTATCATGACCGCTAGGAACGAGTGCTTTCACTAATGCAACTATATCCGGACGATTGTGTGTAGCTAATATAGTAGGTCACTCTTTCCACAAAGGTTACAAGTGGCTTCCAGAAGTAAAAAAAGAAGAAGACCCCTTTAGCTGTAAAGATAATTAATCGATACTTATTTAATAATGTTTGTAACATCAGTTTATATGAGTACGGACTTTCTTTGTTCACATCATCACTTCCATATTTCTCATTATTCATGTGAGTTTGAACAATTGTATCAATAAGAACCAAAATCGTTAATGTAGCTCGCTGCTCTTAGAAAAGCTATGCATCCATTGTGCGATAAGAAAAAACTATTATGCGACTTAATGGATTCAGTATATATTCAAGCTTCATTTACTATATAACATGAACAAAATCCGTTTTATTCAATTTTTAAGAAGTATCATAGTTTTGATTTTTCTTAAGAAGATGCAAATTAAAAGCTTTCCTTTTGAGAGGTTCTTATTTTCCCATTATTCAGTATATTCCCATTGCATGAGGATGAGAATGTTTTGAATTACTGCTTACTTACCAATTCTATTATCGTGACGCTTTTGAAATTGGTTTAATGTGCCATGTTTCAATCCCGGGGTTTCGATTAAGTGGCTCTTCGTTTAAATGTCAAGAGATTTTCGAGCTATTGTCAAAGCACTTCTTTTTAGAGGTGAATCACTAAATACATTGCTTATCATTAGTTCCCCAATTTAAACTCAATAGTAAGTTACGCAAAAAAAGTCGATAGATAATAAGATAATTCTAGCATTTATACTTCGCTATAGTAAAGACAGCCCTATACATAAAGGAAAACATTTACACTTATAAAGATACCATTTCCTAAGTTTATTGACAAATGTGACCGCTCAGCTCAAAACATCCGTAAAATCCGCCCCTTTCAATTTTCACTTTTTTACATATCTGCAAAGTCTACATTAAGTTATTTGGACTTACTTTTAAAGTAACACATCTTATTATGCCGTGTTAGAGAGATGTACATGTATGTCTTGAAGGCAACTTATCGAGGTTTATCCACTGCTTAGAATGTATTTTGAAAATATGATATTTTAAAAGGTCAATGTAAAGCATAGCAGACCATTACATATAGTCGTGGTTGAATTTCAAATTTATACACACAATAGGAATTGCTACTTTGAATCATATATGAATCGTATTTCGTGAATGAATTAAATACCAGATCGGTGTTACGTATTCACAGGGTATCAGGCTCATTCTTTGATACAGCGTTCATATTTGATCTTAGAAATTGTAAAACTTCAGCCACTAATAAATGAAAAACTTACAAAATCCTAAACTCTAATGGTTTCCGAAGAAAAACAGTGCCTGGGAGATTTAAAAAATACTTGATTTTTGTTAACCATTGTAATTCTCGCCTCTTTTTAATGACAGATACGTTATCTTAAAAGATGACGTATCTGTCATTACGTATATGTTTGATTCTATTCTATTTTCTAAATCGTACGTTAATGGGCAAAACTGCATACTTAAAACTTAAATTGTACACTCGATGAGTAAGCACTTATAATAGTTGAATATGGTATAGCTTCCCCTTTATAATGCTTTGCATTTTTACGAATGGTAATATGTTGTGGCACAAGCGTAACATATGCCTTTTCTCGCATTGATATGCTTGCAAATTTTTACTTCAAAAACACATTTGGTTTTCAGGGTACATTATATAACACCAAAGTCAGTCTGATTGAACACATTTGTAACACCCATCTACCTCATTATTTCTACACTTTCTTGACCATTTGAAAAGTGTCTTTTGACATTCTTGGCGTCATGCAATCATAAAGGTCTTGTAATAAAATAATCACCCGATGTTACAAAGTTTTATATTTTTTAATTAGAGCCTATCACAGACTGTTAAAAAGAACACATTGTATGTGACCCGCATGCACGTGAAAAAGTGGGGCTACACTGTATAGAACGCAACATAGCTGGCAACATTGGTAAAACGTGAGCAATGCATTTTTCGATTAATATTTTTGCTATTTCCCGGCATGTTTCAACCTCGAAGTTAATACATGTTACGAATGTGACTCTAATCTACAAACTTAACAACAAAGGCTTGGCTTCCAAAGACATTCGCTCGCCCGAGTGACATTCGCTCACCCTACCAAGAAAACTCCGCTCCAACGGGAAGCGACATTCGCTTAACACATTTCACGACATGCACTACACTTCAGATTGAATTGGAGCGAAGGTCGCTCCGAATATTCGTAGGTCTGTTTATTCAATAACCATAGTACTACAACTTGCGCGAGTGATATTCGCTTTCATCGATATAAACGAACATTCGCTCTCCGTTTTAGCGAATAAGTCAGAGCGAATATTATGAGCAAATGTCACTCGGCCGAGCGAATGTCTTTGGACGCCAAGCCTAACTGACTAAAATAATTTATCATCCATGGGCTTAACTAATTTAAACAAGATACATAATATACATTTTCAGCGACACGAAAATGGCAAAGTTGAACCATTACCTGAAACAGTATTTAAAAGAGAAGAAGAAGAAGAAAAGAAGAAGAGAAGAAAAAGAAGAAGAAGAAAAGAAGAAGAGAAGAAAAAGAAGAAGAAGAAGAAGACTTTATACAGCGCAGGTAACAAAAGCATCAGTGCCCTTTACATATAACAAACTTGAAGTATTCAGGTGCAATTTATATGGTAATAGCATAATATCACCAATATATAAATATTTGACTTTGACTCTGTTTTAAATCTGAACTTGATCTCTTTGTTGTCTCAAGGGTATTTTTCATCACAGTTATGACCATTTCTTTAGTGTCACATCAACAGTGGTTTGAATGTCTGACTCTGTGCTACTAAGCTAAGGTTATTAAGGCTACAGTCCCTAAAAACGTCTCACTCGGCTTAATGTCATGTTTACTGCAAGTTTTTACCTACTTACACCTAAATTAGAATATATCACAATTGTTGGTGTACATATTGAATAGAGTCTCTAGTTTATACATGGAACTTAGTGATTTCATGTCCATTATCAAGGTCAAAATGATGCCTAAAGACTACTTCGAAAAAGTTGACCCTTTTTCGACAAAACCTCATAATTTTATGATGTTCGAACAATTCGACTGGTTTCAAATTTTGACAGATTGTAGGCTTGATACTTCTTACTGAATTACAAAAATATTTTATAAATATGCTGTGTTGATTTTGAATGATAATGTAACAAACCCGCGTTGTTTTGCCAGAAAAACCGGACGTAAATTACGACTCTGAGTTCGCCCTATTTGAGCTGTGAATTGCCTGTTTTAAGTATCTAAATTACATTATCTACACTTTGTCTCGCATAATTTACTTACAAATTGAGCATTCCAATGAGGCAAAAATTGCAATTGTTATGTAAACAAAAGAAAAATAAGACAATTCTAATGTTTATGTTTTAGATTTTCGTTCACGATCTCAACACTGCCTTGATAGCTCAGCGGTAGATCTCTCGCTTCGTAATGCATGCCTAACCCCTGCCATAATCCATGGTTCAAGTCCCAGCAAATGCAGTGGAAACTATTTGTCTTTTCATGATTAAAAAATAGTTAGGATTCACATTTTCCTGAGCAGATGGATTCCCTTTACCCTTAACTGCAGTGTATAGAAGCAACCAGTGCTTGTATTGATATAGTGCCCTTGGCTTATTTTGTGTTGATTACAAAGTTACAGCGTTACATGAACGAAGTACATATTAAACACATTGCAGCCCTGAGGGCAGAAGGGATTCACGTTTGTCCTGTAGGTCGGCGTTTTGATTGTTGCTGCCAAATGATTTCAACAGTTTGCAGACGTCCAAATATTAAAGCCGATAAATTGTAAACTAAAGCCGAAAACATACTCTGCCTCCAAACAAAATTTTCGCTACCAAACATTTGATCGTGACGTCAAAATGACGAGTGACTCCAAACAAAATAACTTTAACACCGAGTTGAGACCAAATAAAATTTCGCGCTAGATTTCACATGTTATTGAATTGCCATATACATTGGACCAAATGTTTGCTACCCGTTCATACTTTAAGTTCGATAGCAAATATTTGGTGACGTCAAGACCAAATGTTTTGTAGGAAAAATTTTGTTTGGAGGCCGAGTATGATTTCGCCTTTATTCGTGAAAGACTTACATGTATGTTAGACCATCATTCAATATGTTTTTGCATGGACACGTTTAGCCGAGAAAGAAATATTATATCATGCTTTTGTCTTTTAATAGATAATAAAAAGCACTTTAGAAAACTATGCATGACCGAAAGCCGATAGATCAATCAAGACCAAGCGGCTTCGTTACCTCCTGCCTCAGGCGATGATGTGATGCCTACTTCGTATTTCCCGCGTGTTAACTAAATCATTCCGGTCAATGAACCCAAAAATGGCAGGAATAATCTTATTTATGGATATAGGATATATGACATAGAAGCTTTATAGGATTTAAAATTCCCTATTCAACATGTTAAATTCTAAGTACTTACGTCTTCAATGTCTGTCAGCCATGAATTTTCAAAATCTCTTTCGGTTTGTTCTCTATATCTCGTTGATTTGATGAAGTGTGTGATGATGAAAATTGTACCCCAAAAGGAATAACAATGTGAGATTGCTACGACCTTTTTCTTACAAGTCATTGTATACCTATGACTTGTACGAAAAGGGTCATTACAATCTTACACCGTTATTCCTTTTGGGGTTTATTTTTGTCATCTTACGCCAATTTTGTACTAACAATTACGCAATTTAGGACCGAATTTGAAGATGCCATGACCAGCGTAATTACCACTTTACTTGCAACTTAATTGCGTTACAGGCGACAAATGCCCCACTTAATCTTGATTGGGATGTTATTGTTTACTATCTGAGAAGGAGAACTGTCTACATATAAAGTAGGTTGACGGATTCTCTTACAATATATTGGTAAAATGAAATGTATTTTACTTGTAAAGTAATCTACTTGACCAGTAGCACCGGCGTGTCCAGGATATTTTCCTGCGGGGGGCTAAGAGGGGCTTTCGGTATCAGTCTGCGGGGGGGCTTGAAGCCTAAAAACATCAAAAATCGGCTGATGTTGCATGATTTTTAACAAAGTGCGGGGGGCTTCAGCACCCAAAGCCCCCCCTCCTGGACACGCTAATGAGTAGACAGAAACACACCACACTCTGGATGCAATTACATCAAAGCAAATTGTCAGTGAAAATACCAGAATTTATAAAAAGCGGGCATGATTCTAACTTTGAAATAACTTAACGTCAAGTCACAGTCACGGATTGAAAATATTAATGTTGATAGTAAATCACTTTAATTTCAAAAGTTATCCATATAAAAATAAAAATCACCGGACTTTAATTATTTAAACGTAATTACTTTAATAGTTTATTTTATTACTTACTTTTATAGTTTAACCCTCGTCTACCCAGGCTATTTTTTGTATACCCCCATATTTTTAGAATGGAACCCCCTATTAACTTGGTTTTGCTATCAATAGATAGGTATCATCCTCTTGTCCAACGATACCAAGATCACAAAAATCAGCCAAGGCGTTACGACGTCATAAATAAAGTTCGTCCGGATCGGAAAATCGGATTATGGCAAAAATGGTCACCAAATCAAAATTTGCTATAAATAACATATTTTCTTCGTTTTTTCTTTTCTAATAAAGAAGATAAATGTAAATTCAAACATGCCTTGCAAGTTTCAGCTTCATAGCATGTATATATTTTTCAAAATGGTGACTTAAAATTGTCAAGGGCCTCACACCCCCCCCCCCCCCCCCCCCCCCCCCCCCTCACACTCAAACTTTTACGGCCTACCCTAACCTCACCCTGTAGATGGTACCTCCCTAATTTGTTCATCAAAATGTTAAAGAGATTACTCAAATGCCTGGAGTCGGTTTCTGTTGCGTTTCTATGCAGCGGGAAAAACGCCTTATGGGGGTTGCAACGAGGGTTAAGAGATTAAACTGCATGGTATGAGCTACCAAAACCAGGGACTAAAACATGTAAAACAATCATGTGCGTAGCAACGTGTATACTGATATTGGACTCTGTCATGATCATAAAATTGAAATAGATACCTTTTCAGTCAGAGTCATTATTTTTGCAGCACGTAGCTTGCGGGATCATAACAGGGATGGAGGATACGAACTGCCGGCCATCTACGATGATCTGCTGCCACATGACCGCCCTAGCGGGTGGTCCTGTGACTAGGAGGGATGATCCTGCAAGCTACGTGCTGCAAAAATAATGACTCTGAAAAGGTATCTATTTCAATAATTTGCATAGTTCTTGATGGTACAACTGGCATTTCAGCTAACGCAATGAAGTATCTCTCTCATCGATGGTATGTGTTTGTGTATTAAATAAAAGTGTTCGCCCACCCTGAGCTCATAGTAGTTACATAAAAATACAGTCTGGTAACGGGGAAGTTCTGCAAGATGTTAACTGGGCCACTGTCTGCCTTGAGAGGTTATTTGTGACGCGTTACATCAAAAGGTACAAGTTGTCTACCTTTGACAAAATTGAGATTTTTTTTTACTTGTAAGAGGACAAAATCAGCTTTAAAATGATACATTGCTTGTGAAAATTGAAGTTTTAGTTTTGAAGTTATGATGAATAAAGACGGTTACTTTCTTATTATTTTCTTTATAATTTACTAGCATAATTGGCCTGTATCTCGAAACTTGCTTGGCCGACAACTTGTACCTTTTGATGTAACGCGTCACATTTTGTTATGTGACTTTCTCAAATGACATAAGCATTAAGGGTAAATGATGTCGGGTGTAGGATTTCATGATCGAAAAAAATATTTTTACGGTTTTGGCAAACCTGACATGTATTTAATACGATAAATA
>JXSR01S070063.1:0-10713 GCA_000969725.1 Ophiothrix spiculata
TTGTAAGTTCAATTACACCTACTACGAAAATGAAAAGTTGGTACTTTTAAATTGGTACCACTTTCGGGAATCGGGAACATTTTTTTGTTCCCGAGTCCCAACTTTCACGGGCGGGACTCGAATTCCCGGGTCCCGATCCCAAATTTACTTAGAACCTTTACTATCTGTTCAAGAAACCACTAAGTGAGTTCTCATTAGTACCAAACGACTCCACCTCATAGCTGCCTTATAACCTTTACTATGTGTTCGATAAACCACTGAGTTGGTTCTCATTAGTATCAAATGACTCCACATCATAGCTGGTTTAGACACCACTGACTGGGTTCTCATTAGTACCAAATTTTATCGTGTAGGACTGTCAAATAACTGTCAAATTTAAAGTTTATGAATGGCAATTTCAAAACACAAGACAGACCCATACACCTATTTGTCTGCTTTTGGTTGGGTACGGAAGCGTGGCTGGAGTTTTCAACTACCATCCGTTTTTAAACCTGAGGAGGCAAAAAAATGCTACCCATTTGTTACCACTATGACTTAAAACAACCGTTATCTTGATTGTTCAATACATTTTTAGAATGTAAATTGCATTTGGCAACCAATAGGTAAATCAAAGGAACAATTAAGTCAAAAATTGTCATTTTTGAAAAATGCAATCGTTAAATGAAAACCATTTTGGATGGGTCTTTGGTGTCAAAAACGCAACTGTTCTTGGCCGCGGGTCAGAATAAGAATACCCACCTTTCCACTAAGTACCCCCCCCCCCAGGGCTGTTTATCACATATCTCACCTTGTTCTATGACTACTTCTCCTGCATTGTGTTTTACTGGGAACATAGCATCAAAAATGTCACTGAAAAGAGAACAAAAGACAAATATCCATGTTTAGATTTAGATTTATTAACTAAAATAGATTTTGGCATTTCTTGTAAGAATTGCAAATTTTAGATATAATTCTGTATTCCATCTTTCAAGCGTTCTAACTCACCCATTTTCGCATGTAAGGTGTTTTATGAAAGAGCAAACATGCAGCAATAAAATGTGTATTTCGTAAACATTCAGAATCATCAGATTTTAACACACTGCCTATCGAAAGACATGGTGCATTTCTTTTAGTTTAAGTGCGTGGTGTAGCTGACTCTCTATGTGGATTAACCAGGATGCCAGCCAGTCCACAGGGTTTTCATAGCGATGGTGCAAAATTCTGATCCCAAAGTCAGCGTTGGATGATAGTACTGCCCAATGAAATGCAGTACAGGGAGCTAAATAGGAACATCAATGATCATCAAACACCGAAGGAACATTTTTGGCACTACTTTTCAGAAATAAGACGTATTGTATTTGTAACAATGTTCATATTTCTACACCCTGTATGTTACATTGATAATTTAAATCCTGAAAATTGGTCAAAATTACCACACAAAGACCATTTGATTACAGCACTAGCCCATACCTAAGAGGTATCAAAATTGCTACTTCTAGCGGAATTTTATCATTTGTTTATCCAATCATTAGGTGGTTCATAGTTCAAATAACCATCTTTACTAGCAATCAACATATGATATTTGTCAAACCCCACCCTTATAAACCATCCATTACAAGTGTGCTTAGTGTCACATAATAATGCGTGTATGCGAGATGCTTCTACATTTCGTTCAGATTTGCTTTCCATTTGGAAATGTCTTTGCTGACCTTTCTCATTCATACAAATGGTATGAAGTATGTCACATTTGATTATTGTTTAAAATGGGTGTAATGGGTTTCATACTTCTCATTTTTTTCTAATGCATTTATCTAGAAGTGACAACACCTGCGCATGGGGCTCCTTTAACTGCTATATTTTTTTTAAATCTACGGTATATTTTTGCCAATTTTATTTCATATATGGACCTTAAAGGTGTAGGTTCCTATCTTAGCATGTGTGTAATTTAGTTTTAACTGATTGACCTTGACCTCTGAAATGCATATTGTGAAATTTTTGACGTCCGTTTGCTTCTTGTTTTCTCTTGAGAGGCAAAAGAAAATACGCAACTCTGGGGATGAGGCTGTTATGAAAATACAAAAGAAATAGAAAATAGGTATACCAGTAATTTTACATTTTATGCTATATCTCCGAAAGTATAAAGAATTTGGAGGTGAAATTTTGATTTAGAATCAGAAAAATATGGGCTTTGATATGGTATCAAAAAATATACTACTTCCGGTTGAGCCCAGGGGGTGAGAATGTGATCGGAACCCACACCTTTAAACTATTTCATGGTCACCATTAGAAGTTAATTAAAATAAATTAATTACAACAAATTAATTACAACTTAAATAAATTAATTACAACTACAAATAAATCGAATTTTCGGATAATCCAAGGACATTCAATATTTTTATTCAACATCCATTATGTAAATGTGATTAAGTAACGTACATTTTCAGCAGTATGTGAGACACTGTGTCTTACGCTAACATCTGCACGAAAGCAGTACTTATAATAATACCAGTATGACAACTGATACTCAGTTATTATGGAAACACGATTATCAATTACTCTAATGGTAATATTATTTCACCACAAGCTGATCTCATTTTACCGACTTGCTGCAGACAATAAGGCACATTTTGATATTCAATTAAAGAAGCAATGGGAGAACTTTTTAAATAATTAATCGCTCAATTATTCTTCAAAGCCAAACACAGAAAGTAACCTTCCCGATGACGTAACATTGATCATGGACTACTAACATGAGCACTTTTGTGAAAAACTTGCGGCTTTGATAATTAAATGTTCACTAGAGTTTCATTAACTAAGCAAGTGCCAATGTCGACAATGTAAAGATTTACATAGAATTCAAATTGAGTTCTATTATGGTCGTGTTTTTTTACCTGGGTACATTTTGTGTCACAAGCCCTTTTTTCCCACAATAGTCCTCCTGTCTCAGTTTATGCACTATAACTTGAAAATAGTACATTTAAAGTGAATCAAAGTATATATATTCTGAAAGCTTATACTGTAGCCGATGCAAATAGCACAAAATTATGTTGATTATACAGGGTGGCTCAAAATAATACAGGGTGGAACAAGCAAAATATTTACAAAAAGGAGGTGTTGATTAATTATTTCTGCTGTGTATATGGATTGATAACAAAAACAATTAATACATTCCCTAGACAGTTCATCTAAATACCCATCCAGGCATTTGCAAATTTAATTTGATAACGAATACAATAGTCAAAATACAGGGTGTCCAAAATTTGGTTAATTTTTTTCGCAAAAATACTATTATTTTTGTATGTTACAGCATATGGCACTTCAAACAACAAAATAATGAACAATTTTGAATGTAATTACATTAAAACATACATGTACCTCAGTATTACTAAATTATTAAAATCAACCACAATGCCACCATTAAGATGTATAATAAACATATAGGGTGGTTCAACGTGTACAATAAATGTCGGTATTTAACCGTTCATGATTCATTCACATACATTGTGCACCTGCAAAATTGATAAAGCCAGTTAAAGTAACATAAAACTTCATTCCAAATTATTCTTCACCTTTCGACAACATATTCATGTACAGGGTGACTTAAAAGATTAAGCATTCATGACTTGTGGAGCTCACATACATAACATATTTTAAGTTGCATTTCTTCATTTCTAGGGATATATTCCAAGATAAAGAAATTATTTGGCCTACATGTGTCATGTATGTGATAATTATTATTTCAAATGAAATGCTCCCAATTACATTAAACATATAGGGTGGTCAAGTTTTGACAGGCTGAGTATCAACTTTATTGTATAAACCTATAGGGTGATCAGATGTTTTGTTAGGCTGTTAGTAGTTGCTGTTAATTAGTTCCTTTCAATAGCAACTTACTTTTCAAATTCAATTTAACCGTTCATTGTTCATTCTTCAGGTTTTAATACAAATTTCCCAGGAAAAAAAACTTTTTTGAAAAGTAAAGAAAAAAATCATACACACCGCAGTCAAATGCACAATCTACACAATATTTAATCACATTATTGATTATGTTAATTAATACTTTAATTAATTTCAGAATTTACTTCCATAGGGTATCTCTTCTTCTAACAAAATAAAGAACTCTTGATATGATTTATAATTTTCTGTTTTGGGGTAACATTTTTGTCAATATTTTGCTTGACAATTGATGCCGGTAGAGTTTCAATTGCATTGCACCGATATAAATATTGGTTTTCTAAAAGTAAATAATGAGGCCTAATTATTTTAAATTGTCTTTTTATTAGTCATTTACATTCTTGAGTAATGATATTTTATAAATAAATCACTATCTTTATGATCCAAAGTGAAATTTGTACTCTTAAAGTACCCATTATCCATATTTGTACTTTTCCTCCTCCGCACCCCCCTCCTCCGCACCCCCCACCACCCCTGAATAATTATACTTAACGAACTGTGACAATTACCACAATCATTTCAAACAGTTTTCATTTATATAGAATAAAAGCTGGATAATTTCTCATTAAAATAAGACCAAATTTAAGTCTGTGTAATTAAAAATAAGAAAGATACATGCTTCCAAAGATGAAACTTGCAGTAAAAGCATGACACCACCACCTTTTTAATGTACCCAGTATAAAAAATGCGACCTTATACAGTGCAAGTCAAAATGAAGTTGACCGAGATTCATGACTATATAACAAAAGAACTACTTGCATTTAAAATCATCGTTAAACACCTTGTAAATGCTTATTTTAAAAGAGAATGAAGGAAATCAGTAATTTCTAAGAGAAATTATGCCTGTTTTAGTAAAGAAACTCATTTTACAAGCTGTCAACTGAATTGATGAACAAATAAAATGCAAAGTTCGTATTTTAGCTCTGCATTCACCTGTTATCTGCTCTTCTTTTGGCTAAGATTAATGCAGTTTCTCAGATCTTAATGGCTCTCTTTTGCATAATTTAACAATTCTGGCTTACAATTTGCTTAAGCAACTGATGTTTGAACCTTTGAAGGCCTGTATGTTTGCAATTTATAGATTTCAATTATATAAACTGCCTTGTGCATCTGTGCCAGAAGGTGCAATACGATGTATGACTTCCAGTACCAATGACCGGCTTAAGCAATTCAATGTCAGAGAGGTTCAAAACTGGTTACATGTCATTGATTGATATTGATTCCTGCATCAAAATCCTAGTTTATAAATGTTTTAATGTAGAAAAAAAGTTTTCTTTGCAGTAAAAGATCAGCATATCATGACCAGCATTTTTATGAATGTCTCTTTGATTCAATATTTAAATGTGACCCGCCATATCGGAAGGAAGCTTAAGGTTGGCATAGTAAATTACGAGATACGGGCCATTGAAGCTCAGCATAGTCAAAAATCAAGTCCAAGATCGAATTTCTGATTTCATCAGAAATGTTACCTTTGAAATGTATTCTATCATATTAATCAGGTTCCAACATCAAAAACATAAGAAAAATGTGTTAAAAACAAAAAGAATCCTCTCTCCATTCAAGTTTTACTCAGTACAAAAACTTTAATTTAGATTTTCTAAGAACTATAGTTTTCTGAATCAGCCCGATGCCTTTTACCAACTTGGATGTAACTTTGCAACAGAACACCCAATAACCAAAAGCAAGGTGTCATTTTAAAACTTAAAATATAGTCTTTCAGAAGAGACCAAAAATCAGTTTTGATTTTGGGATCCTTAAGGTACCTTTCAATATGATGGGTCACAAATATCAGTAGAAGAGTAGAGCATTTACAATAGGTAATCACTTAGCCCAATCAAGTGTTTACTTTCCATTAGTTATTGGTTGGTAAATTTATTCTGTGGACAATTTGATTTTTTTGTTAATTAAAACAGGCATAACTCCTCTTAGGAATAACCAATTTTCATTATTTATTTTTTAAATAAGCTGAAGAGTGTTCACATTTTCAAGGTGCTTCACATTGGCTTTGAATATCAGTACCGGTAGTTCTTTTGTTATAAAGTCATGAACCTTGGTCAACTTCATTTTGACTAACTCTGTATTAAATGATTGGATTGTTAGAATATTTGATACCCTCGCTTGTCCAGGATTTTGATTTTTGCAAGTAAGCTCAAATAACGTACAAATACTAGAAGTGTACATGATTTAATTTGTATTATAATATCATCTAGGAAAACCAGTTCAATACCAGTATGAAAATTGATAGTTCGTAATTATGGAAAAACAATTATCAATTGCCATAAAGGTAATATTACCCGCTTACTGATCTCATTTTACGCTTACATACTGCAGACAAGAAGATACAGTTTGATATTCAATTAAAGAAGCAATTGGAGAACTTTATAAATAATGAATCACTTGAAATTCCTCCAAGCCAAACAGTGAAATTAACCTTCCTAACAATGTACAACCTAACAGTGGCCATGGATTACTTACAGAACAGTACTTTTAACATCGAACATAGCACCGAGATAATCAATCGTTTTGTAAGCTTTGTGATAAATGTGCGGTTTCGATAATTAAATTTTCCCTAGAGTTTTACTCACCAAGGGCAAGTCAATGTTGACACTGCAAAGATCCTTATAAAATTCAAACTGATTTCTATTCTATTCAATTCAATTATTGTTGTTGGATTTAATTCGTGAACGCGTGTTTGTAGCAAGTACGCAGTGATCCCTGATGCGAGCGTATATTTTCAAGGTTGTTTAGTTCGCGTGTACGCACAAGGCTCTGAGTACGCGTTCACGAATTAAATCCAACAACTATAGATTGTATCATTTTTATTAACATCACAAACTATACAAATCACCTGATGTAATCAAATCACATGAAACTTTTGCAAGGAAGGGAACATTTTTGGCCAAGTTTTATAATAAAGCCCATTAAATCAACTCTTACATATATAGCAAGAGCAAATTGTAATTGTGTTGAGAGTCACACACGTTCCACAAAATTCCTCCTGTGTACATGTGGTTTGCAATCTCCATCAGCATCTGGTATTTCAAACCTTTCAAGTTTATGATTTGACAGCTAGAATACTAATTACCTAATACTAATATTGGTCTGATTTCGCACACTGTGCATCAAGTATACACTAGTTAAATCAGTTGCTACATTTTGCAAATTCATTAAAGGAGCCCAGTCTGATTGGGACAGCATTTTTTCAATCTATCTGAGATTTTGGTATCAAAATATTTCTCACATAGCGTCTCTGGTTTGAAACATGTTTTGTTTCAAGTTTTGTGCTTGCCTTTTAGGGTAGTTTTCAAAGATCTTGGAAGAGCGACGAGGTAGTTTTTATACAGATGAACCAGCTCAATTTATCATAATTTTGATAAAATTTCATCAAAAGCACTCAATTAGTGTAAAAGTGGATGCTCTCCAGTCAAAATTGGTATATTGATGAATGGGTATTGAGTAAAACGTAGGTAAGCCTATGATTAGAAACACAGCCATTTTCCATAGTCCTGTAGGCCCATATTTGTATTTCTTTACAATAACATATTGAGTATGAAATACTGTAAAACAAGAAATATTTGCTCAAAGCAATTTAATTTCGCTAATTTCGCTGATACCCCAAAATCGCAAAATTAATTTGCCGCTAATATTAATAATGTACAATGATATCAATGGTATGCTGATGCAATTAGTGAAATTAAAATGCCGCCAAAAAACCCAGATTCTGAAATTCGCAAAATTGTCTTTCCGCAAATATTTCTTGTTTTACAGTAGACAATGACTGTTCTTTACTTGACACTCAAGAAATTTTACAAAAATAATGCATCTTGTGAGCATGGGCATCTTCAACTTTACTCATTTTACTAAGTGTTTCCACTTTCCAGGAAATTACCCGAATTCTGGGAAATTCTTCTCATTTTTGAGTAATTTTCAGGAAATGAAATAATTCCAGGTAATTTGGGGAAATCTGGAAATTCAAGATATTATTTAGATTTTCAGTCAAATTGGCCATTTTTGCAACAAAAAAATCAAGATTTTAAACCATTTTTGGCAAATATTTACAGATTTTACAGAATTTTTTCGCGCTTAGCGTGAACAACAAACAATTCCGCAGTTTCAGAGATTCTAGGAAATTTTGGCTTCTATTTCAGGAAATTAACATTTTAAATGTGGAAACACTGATACAATATCACTTGTGTCAAGTAAGATGCAGTTATTTATCCTTCATTATTTAATAACTGCAACCAGTTGGATATATGTCCCACCAATATTTTGTTACCAGTTTATTCCAATGTGATTCAAGTTTTACCTACAATTCACACACAAGTTTGTTTATAGTTGCGCCTTATAAAAGCGTTTTTATCATTATTATTGTTATGTAATATGCAACATGTAAATGGTGAAGAAACATAACTTGAGAGAATCAAATCATGATTAATTGATTCTCTAGAATTATGAAAAAATAGTCATTTTTACAAGGGAAACCGTATCCAACTTTGTATTATAAAATAGGTTGATGCATGCTGCAAACACAAACACACATATTGAGATTCAATTAAAGAAGCAATCAGAGATCATCAATAATTAATCACAAATTCTTTAAAGCTAAACAGAGAAGTTAACCTTGCTGACGACATAATATTGGCCATGGATTGCTTACACACGAGTACTTTTAGCATGGAACATAGCACCAAGATAATCAATTATTTTCTCAGCTTAGTGATAAAATGAGAAATTTTCATAATTAAATTTCCACTAGAGTTTCACTAACGAAGGGCAAGTCAATGTTGACACTGCAACGACTTGTAAAAAATGCAAATAGACTTCTACTCTATTAAACTTGATATTGTATAATTTCTTATCAGCACTACAAACTGCAAATCATCTGAGTAAATCAAATCATCTATATTTTTCTACAGAAAGAAACACATTTTGCATTGTTTTGTAAGCCCTTGGAACCATTATTTAGAAAACAATATGTGACCCGTCATATCGAAAGGTACCTAAAGGTCGGCATAGTAAATTACAAAATACGGGCTATTGAAGCTGGGCATAGTCAAAATCAAGTCAAAGGTCGAATTTCTAATTTCATCAGACACGTTACTTTTCAAGTGTATTCTACCATATGAATCAGGTTCCAACATCCAAAACATAACACGAATGTTTTAAAAACCAAGATAAAAATCCTTTCTCCATTCAAGTTTTGCCAGTACAGAAACTTTAAACTCAATTTTCTCAGAACTATAGTTTTCTGAATCAGCCCGATGTCTTTTACCAATTTGAAAGTAACTTTGCAATGGAACATCCAATAACCAAAAGCAAGGTGTCATTTTAAAGCTTAAAATACAATCTTTCAGATAAGACCACAAAAAATCCATTTTCATTTTGGGACCCTTAAGAAATATAACGGGTCACATACAACATTTTCTAGCTGGTTGTGCTGTATCTACAGGAAACGGCATGATTCCTCGTAAAAACATCTTACTTTGCTAGATTTGTGAGTACATCTTTAATATATAAGCTTATCTTTTTTCCATCAGTTGGATTTGTCATATGGCAACAGATCTCAAATTGAATCTTAAGAGATTATACTTACACACACAAACATTTTTTCAAAGGAGAACTCTTGAAATGTCAGGAAACAAAGTGCAAGTTTGATATTGTGGGTGTTTAGTCGGTGTTCATATCACTTGTTTACTACGCTGCTACAGGTTTGGATATTAGGAAAGTAGGACGCATTTTCAACAAAATCAAAATCAATTTGACATCCCAATTTCCAATTGTTAGGCTCAAAACAACATGAGTTATAAAGTAGCAGATACCTTTTCTTGACTGGACTTTTTATGACAATGCAAGCTGATACTATATATATTTATTTCTAATCACTTGAACTTGTATTTGATATGCTGTCAACAAGCATTTCACATCAAAACAACATGTGGATGCACAATTTTGTCTAAATGTTTTTACATGGAGACGTACATACGTGCAAGTACAATGGATTTTCAACAACTCATCGTATCTTCTTACACGGGAGCGCGCCGTTGTTGATTCGTGATGAATCCACAGTTGATATTCAAATAAGCGCGTCACGCACGACACAGCGTACACGGAGTTGCGTTTACGCAGTACATGTTAAGTCGGCGCACATGTTCATCACGTGTCAGGAACTTGAGTACGTGCAATGACTGGCGTTTGTAAACAGTAAAAATGACAAAGCAACATACATTTAATTTTGCATTTTGCTTTTGATTCTGCTAAATATTTTTATGAATATGATTATTTGTTAAATTGAAAACTTAATTCATACGTTTTCAGGAAATTTTCGTTGTTGAAAGGTATTCAAACACGCTACAGAGTTGTTCATTGCCAATCAACAACTCTGCATCCGATGCGTCGGCGTATTGTTATCACGCTCGGGTGGCTAAAGCCACCCTCGCGCGATAAAAATACGCGGACGCATGGATGCATCGTTGTTGATTGGCAATGAACAACTCTGTAGCGTGTTTGAATACCTAAATGACCACCACTGAAGGTACTTCATCAACTAAGGTCATGGATCTTGCATTTTTAAATTAAATTTAAGATTGTATAAATGTGTGAACATTTTCATTAAAATGCACAAAACACACTTGACCAAAGCAAATGTCAATTTTTTTCCTAGTAATATCATTAATATGCTGGAAGGCATCATTTTGAACCTACATTAAACTAGATCTGGTAACCTTTTCCCCTTATTAAATATGTAGTTCATCACTTGAGTTTGACATTTCTATTATCAAG